>PQXN01000135.1:0-98065 GCA_004786275.1 Botryotinia convoluta | reverse complement strand
CCCACCTACCCATACAACCCCCCCTCCACCACCTCCGCAATCGCCAAACTGCTCGTCAACCCCGGACTCTCAATCCCCACCAAATTCACCCACCCACTCCACCCCTCCCCCCTCATATCCCTCACCACAAAATCCTGAAACCCCTTCCTACTCCCCACCGCCCCTCCCCTCGCCAGCTTCGGTCGAATCCCCGCGTAATCCGGCTGAATCCCCTCAATCTTCACATCCGGCAAAAACCGCCTTATCTGCTCTATCGCCTGCGGCAACCGCGCACTATTGACCGCTAAATCCTCCGCGCTATCAACCCTCTCCACATCCGGCCCAAAGCGAATCCGTCCCGCGATATCAAGCGTGAGATGCGTGCCCAGTCCACCGAGCCCCGGCTCCGGCGCCGGATAAATAAGATGTTTTGTGGTGGGCGTACTCGGGGAATAGGAGAAATAATTTCCTTTCGCGTAATACTGCGTGAGATGTTGCTCAGGAGGCAAAATCATATTATTCACATCACACGCTCCCAAGCCCGCGGAATTAACTATACTCTCCGCGGTAAATGTATTTTCTTCCCCGCTCGCTTTATCCCGCACGAGGATTTCCCAACCCATACTCCCCTTATCACCCAATGGAGTAATCGCAACCACATTACTATTCAACGCCGTGTCCCCACCCCTCTCCTCAAAATCCCCATGCAGAAATTGCATATAAGCATGCGAATCTACGATTCCCGTCGACGGACTCGCGAGAATCCCCGTTTGCGCGCGCACATATGGTTCTTCGATCGCAGCCTGTTTTAACGATACGAAATGCGTCGGGACATTCTCGAGCGTTTTGCTGAACTTGTGGACTTTGACTAGTTCTTCGTATTGTTGGTCTGTTTGGGCTACGATCCATTTGCCCATGTTTTTGTGAGGGATGTTGTATTGGGCGCAGAGGGCATAGAGCATTTGACGACCACGAATGCATAGTTTGGTTTTGAGGGAATCGGCGCCGTAATAGAGACCGGCGTGGATGACCTGATGGAAAGCTCATCAGCTGAGTGAAAATGTTGATGTGAATATCCCGACATACATTCTGGTGCAGTGACAATATAAAAGAGATATCAAGAGAGAGATACTGACTTCAGAATTCCTCGAACTGGTTTCCATTCCCACGGCACTATTTCGCTCGAGAAGTAATGTGCTTGTCCCATCTCTCCCTGCCAATTGCCTCGCAATTGCAAGGCCTACTGCACCTCCACCGATAACCTTAGTATATTAGCATTCAATTGCAAGAACATATCGTTGGTACTATGGAAGGGGATATACAGCATGTGTAAAATCAGCCTGTCGTGAGATAGTACTTGTGAAACATCGTCGCTGCATTAATTTTGAGGTCAGTTGACCTCGAATGGAGCTGCGAAACATATTTACAATTTTTATTTTTTTCAATCAATAAGCTCCAATTGCAAGCTATTGGACCATAAGGATTCAATGGCTTGTCGTTGCGTAAGATTGTATATGATGCAATAGCACGAGGGTGGGGAGCTTCCGTGCAAATGCAGGGGTTCACAAGGCTCAAAGACAAGGCTATCACTATCTTCATCTTTGAATTGAATCTCAAAGTCCCGAAAAAATATGATTCATTACGGTTTGAGTTGTTGTTGAGTCTTGATTCTAGGAATAAGAAATGTTCTCACACGCGCTTTTAGACTCATAGGTAGCTTCGTTACTGCCCAACAATAAACGTACTAACAAACAAGCACACCAACGCCAAAGATTTGTAAAGTTTACAATTTGGATACACTTGATCCGTGGAATCATTTATTACGCCTCTAGTCCGCAGTGTTTCCCATACATAAAAGAAAGCCTCTGAGTGTTTGTATCGTGTCAATCTTGTTTTGGTTCCTCTGCTGCTGCAACAGGTGGTGTTGCTTCTTCAGAAAACGAGGTGGAGGATGCTAGATGGGAGCTCAAGGCAGGTTCGTGTGTTATGGAGGAATTTGCATGTTGTTCACTAACTTGCCGCTCTAATCATTATTGGTTAGCATGAAGAGATATTGAAGAGATGCGATAAAGTTTAACTTGCCCAATTCCCGAATTCTTTGACGTAACATTTGATTCTCTCGAATCATTGTTTGGGTTTCGGCTTGATAATATGCACTTTCATCACGACCACCTAGATTCCATGCATCTCCCCCTTCATTGCTTATAGATGTAGACCTCAACCTAGGAGATGCAGTTCGACTAGGTGTTCTAGATCGACGGCTTAGATTTTCTCGTGCAACATCGAAGGATGTTCGAGGGTGCATTGCAGTAACGGGTGATCGGGGAGCCTGGACTGCTGAGGTAACATTTGGAGGGATGTTTTGTGTCGAAAATGATAGGGATCGCTCAGATGTTGGAGTAGATTCATCTATGGCAACAGAACCTAACGCTTGACCACTGGCAGCTTGTAATTGCTGGAGTTGTTGTTGTTGAGTTCGAATCATATGCAAAAGGCGATTCTGAATAAAAGAGAAATCAACTAGTGAGCTGAAAATTTCGATACATCTTCTGATAGAACATTAACTTACCACTTGAGCTTCTTGTTCTTGTTCCAATTCCTGATGAATTTCGCCAAGACTAGGTGCGCGATAATGTCGATGATCACCACTTGCAGTGATAGGTGACCCTGTGAGTGACATAGGGCTGGCTGTACGATTTTGGCTTTCACTCACGATTTCCCCTTGTGGTGGTAAGGTTGGATCATTCATTTGTAAAGCATTCAGAACTGTTGATCGTCTTCTGCCTGAGTGTGAAGCTGTCGAAGCTTGTCGATGCCGGCTTGTAGAACCACCTACATTTGAAATTAGCAGTCGTTTTGAATTGATGGAGTATTTGTACTAAGTTGAAGGAGTAAATAAAGAACCCAAACATACGTCTTGTGTTTTCTTCTTGTTGAAGGCCCGCGTTAACTGCAGCAGCAGCTTGGAGCGACGTGGATGCAGAACGTGGTGATGGAGAAGGACTTTGAGCTCGTACATTCATATGTGCGGGGTTGTCGCCTGGATTTGAAGCTGTACGGGACATGTTGGGTGAAGTATTTGATGAACGTGAAGGAGGAAGTGAGTTTAAGTCGGGAGCCATTGATATATGTTTAGTTTTATAGCTTAGGAAAATAAAAGAGGAATTGGCGGAGGGCAGGTAAGGATTGGATTGATGGAATGTTGTGGGGTAAAGCCTAATAGAGTAGCTAGGGTTGGTTGGTTAGGTTGTCTGTCCTAGTAGTTCTAGACAATGGATGGATGGCATGGCATGGGCAGGGAAATCGTATGATTTATCCATAAGTACCTGATCTGTGGTGATTGATTGTGTTGCACTTTCGAATTGCTCATAATAATTATTGATGCGATATACTCTTTCCTTTTTCCAGTTATTAGTTGTTTTCCATTATACCATTGTCTACCTATCGACTAGCAATGTACAGGTAAGCAAGCATTCTGAGTAGCTCGAGAGAAGGTACTACAGGTCAAAGCTCAAGCTTCCTTCCATATTAGCCCTCCCGGTGACGCTACCAACGATTAGTACCCGCATCTTAGCTTTTCTCCAAAATGCAGGCAGGGTTCGTTCTTAGATTGTCTAGACATCATTGACAACGTGAACCGGTATACCTAATAATACTCACATCACAGAGACAAACATAAAAGCTTTCCAGTCTCGTGATGATTGACTAATTGAATATCATATCATTTCCATCTCATGTTTTGCGACGGGAAACGGTGGAATATTATTATTACTTACCTAAGTAAGTCCTACCAGTAGTATCGTATAGCATGATACGATATTGTATATATGTTGATCGCTATAGAGTGATAAGACAATGGGTTGACAAAGTCATCAGTCTTCTAGTCCGATAACAAAATATTTCAGTTGTATCTGAAGCAAACCATTCGCATGTGTTTCCAAACAATAGAAAGATGGAATCATGGAACATGGAAATGATACAAAATGCCACCAACGCATACTGCAAATTGAGTTCAGTCTTTACTCGATAGGCCATGTCAGATTTGATCATATGTGATTATCTGCGAATCGGGAACAGCTGTTGCTAGATGGCCAAACGGAATTTATACGGAGCCTTTTCCCCATCGCTGCAGTGGTACTTTTACGAAGTTGCGAATGATATACAAGCTTCATTGTCGCACATCTGCAGGGGCTTGCATTTACGAAACCCACTGTATGAACCCTTGGTCTTACCATACCCTTAGAGTTCCATATAATGAAATTTGCAGTGTAATCGTGAAGTTCTTGAAAAAAGAAGACTAGGTAGTGATGAAGGAGAATAAGCCCAACTTAAATTTTATTTCGAGTCATCTGCACATGCACATATTCACAATTTCACGTAGCAATCGCCGGTGGCATTATCGAGGTTGACGGTGTCAAAATTCTACGGAACTGCAGAGCAAGACGAGATGCATCCTTTTCTTGTAGCGGCCCTTTTACAAGTCGAAGGACAGTTGGGCAACATCAAGTTGGCACTGGAAAATACTAGACGTTGAGATGTGTGTTCAAGAGGATTTCGGTGTGGTGATACGAATCTTTGCATTTTGGGGCGGTAAGAACACCAAGTGAACGGATAAAACATCCAAATTGGAGCGTAAAGAAGTTTTGATGCACATCTCTCGTCATGCGGTACCAAAAATTAGTACTGATTCTGCACACTGATTCCAATCACTGCTTCTGCGTGAACTTGAAAACTTCCTCGTCGGTCTTGGTAGTGTAGGTAAGTAGCCATGGTGGTGGTGGTGTTCTGGGTATCCCTAACCAATGTAACCGTTTACCTTATGGCTGGGTTTTTTGCTGGCGTTCACCTGACATAAGACTGCAGAATCCTAGTGATTGTATGAACACCGGGTAGGCAAATTGGATCGCTTTCCTCATCTCAAAATAATAAATTCTTCCAAGATATGTACATGGCAAGAAATGGGGTGATTGTTTGAAAGGCAAACAAACATTCTCACGCATGCCAGCGCAAATATACTTCAAAACCACGCATGCTGGGCGCATTATGCACACCGAGATTTGGGATCCTTCAGCGCCTTGTCTGAGAAATACCGCTGCAAAAGCGCCCAAGATGAGAACATGAGGAGGCTGCAGCCATCCGTCCTCTGGAACTGCTCCCGCAATGGGGGACGAAAGAAAAATTGCCATATTGACTCAACAGATATTTCACTGTTATTCTCCACAAGAATCTGGGTTGTATTACGATGGCATTGCCCGAGTGATGTCTCAGAAATTCATGAAGAAGGTGCGTTTGGTAGCCATTCGCACAAAGCAGAGATGGCAAGTAAGGTTGGTTAATTCATGAAGTGTTGTCAGAAGCCTGCATGCTAACTTCATGAGCTAACAACATAGACGTCGACAACGCAAAGATTTCTTAGTCGTCTAGACTATGATATCTGCAGCTTGAACATAATTAAGGCTTTTTAGAAGATTGCAATTATGCGGCACTGGAGTTACCCTGGGACAAAGATGGTCTCCACTGGATCAGAAGCTTCCGAAATCGAACCTGTCGGATGCAATACGGCCTCATTAGTCCAACAGATACCACTTTTGGCCACTAAAAATCAAGAACTATAGGATTGTTCTCGAATGGCAGGTGCCCCTCACGGTACATGAACCAATCTTTTAACACAATCTTTGTCCTATAGGGTTCAAATTCTCGAGTCTGCATCAACATTGAAATCTGACTAACGTTAGACCCAATAGCTATCGAGTGTCTTACACTATCAAGAATGACCGAATGGCCTTTGCAGGATCTCTGCACCTCGAAGATAGGTCGTGCCATCGAATCGTTACTACCCACCGGTTCCCAACTAACGATCTCCAGAGAGCTTCGTTCTTGGCAATTCGAAGCTTATCTTAAAAAGATGGCACTGTCCCACTCTGTGTAAAAAAGTAAGCATTATAGAGAGAGAGAATCAACAGTTACTCTAACAGGGATCAAAATGACGAAGAAGTTGTGAGCTTTCCATCCTTGCACAGGCTCACAACTATATTGCTTGGGTATTAATTGACAACCGACAGAAAGAAGGTCATCGTGCACAAGACCAGCCATGTTGCCAAAAACCACAACGCAAGCACAGTTTCAACTACAGTCGACGAATCGATTGGCATCGGCGGCAAGGCGCCCGCTAAGGTCCATAGCCAAGAAAACTCCTTGACCTCTCATGAGGATTCGTCCAATGTCAAACTTGCGGAAGAGAGCAACTGCTTTTCTGATTTACATTCTGATCCGAATTTCAAAATTCCTACTTGCGGTTTCTGTACCAGAGAATCGGGTATTTGTGGGTACTGTTCGGGAGGTGGCTATGACTACGACACCTGGTCCGATAATACCGGTGGACACGGATACACAACCGATATGAATAAGCCTGGGGACAAGATACAATTGCAGCTCTGGTCGTACGAGACTTCTCAAATAACCGTCGCTGAAAGATTAGAACAGAGAAAGTGGTGTGGTCCAGGTCAGAAACTCTGAAGGACTAAATACAGTCGGCATCAAAGCTTTCAGTTTGGGTAAGAGTTCCCGTGCCTTTATATTCTCAATACATAGGCTGATTTGAACATCTTGAAAAGGATTTGTATGAGTGTTGGAATTTTGATTGGAATATAAAAGTGGCGTGTTGCTTGAGCAGACAGTGAGATGGCAAGGAATCTTGTGAGACGTGACATGAGAGATGTCAGACGAAACTAGGAGTTTTGATATTGAAGGAAATTTTTGATTGTCTCTCGCGTTGAAACAAAAGCGTGGTGGTCCGTTCTGATATTTTGTAGTTGTTGTTAAAAAGAAGGTTGGGAAAATAAACATTGGACTATCGAGAGAACCAAAGAGCACCAAAATGGTCCACCAGTGGTCATTTATTGCAGCTTATCTTATCCATCCAATCAAATACTCTGTGGGCAAAATAGCTTAAAATGGTAAGGCTTAGGTTTGTTCGGCGCCACGTCTTGTGGCTTATTAGCAACGCTCGAGGCAACGGTAACGGTAAACTTGCAGCTAACAAAGCACCAACTTTATTCCTTCCAACGAGAAGTATACCCAAGTATGGCTGGTACTTCCTCCATACATTACAGCCAAACATAAGTTACATAACAATAACAACAAAATTGATCGTATCGCACGATTGTCATAGCAATTCTTTCCCTGTAGTACAAATATTGTGTACTTCGTATCTGGTACTGCATAATTCACCTGCTTTGACCGCCTTAGTCTCTGAGCTCCTTCACAGGCCTCATCAGCAGTAGGTAGTCCTCTGCTTGGCAAAGAGATATGGTGAAGATCATTCAGGTACAGAACCAATCAAGCTTGGATTGCATGGCGAAATGAAGCTTTTACCAAGTTTCTCTCCAATGAATGCTGTTATCCATGTTTATCGAGATTCGTGATAAGTAATGGCAGTATGCAGCAGCATCCCACTTTACCCAATGAAGAAGGTCGGAAGATGGATAATTCCCATTGGAGAGTAGAACCTGCCCGTATGGTACTTAGAAGATCTTGGCCAATTGGTGGCAATCAAAATATATCAATATATATGTCAACGACAATGCTCTGATTCACTTTCTAATTCACTTTCTTTCCCTTGTTTCTCTCTCTTGTCTTCCCCTTTACCTTTTCCGAGGTGATTTTTGGGCTTGCCACTTTTTGATCTTCAATCAAAATGCCTTCCTCAAATATGGCTCTCTTTCTTGCCGTTCTGGCTGGAATTCCATGCAGTATGGCAGGCAAAACATATGGATACGGGCACGGCTACAATTCAACAATTGCTAGTGGTACAGCTACTGGTACTGGCATAGCTACTGGTACCGGTACACCTACACTCGCAGCTTGTGGAATTGTGAGTAGTCTAGCATCTGTTGCTAAAGACGCAACCCCATCAGGTATGTGGAAATGCATGAAGAAGTTAATCTCAAGAGTGAAGATATGTACCGAGTGGTCAGACTACATATACAGAGTTCGCATCCCCAAACAAACTCAATGTCTACTTTTAAAGCTCCTGTATGAATTGAGCATAATATATGACAGAGCGGTGTCACACTGAATTTCGTTGATCTTAAGACTGACTGTTTTGTGCTTTAGCTACACCCACAGTTGATGCTAAATTAGCCCACGACTGTCTTAATTCAGTACCATTGAACGTCACTGCAGCCCTTGAATATGTTACAGGATTGGAGCCATATATTGAATGGCAGTCAGGTATGTGACATCTGTCACTCTTTATATTTGTAAAGATTCACCTTGACTGGTGGGGCCTCTAGCATTATGTCCAATTAGACTCTCCTTGATGGAAGCTCTTAAAGTAGACTCTTTGACTGATTCTGGCAGATCTCGTGGATCTCAAGGACCCACCAGCAGATTACTTTTATCCTCCATATGATCCATTGGCCAAACTTGCTTCTGTGAAATCAAATCTTGAGAAGGGTGGCGTGTATGCAAATGAGTACGAATTTCAACAAGATTTGTATCAAGTCTTTACCCCGGCACACGATGGACACTTTGTAGTCTATCCAGATCTTCTCACGGCTGCTTTTGAGTGGCGCCGTCAGAGATCTTTAGTGTCTATCAGCAGTGATGGAGTCGAAGTTCCCAAAATCTACCTATATGGTGTGTTTGAGGACAATATCTTATGCCGAAATAACAGTGCTAATCAATTATTTAGAGGACATTATTTCTGCGCCATCGGAAGCCTCTGAGGTCACAGAAATAAACGGTGTTGATGCGGTAAAGTATGTAGAAGATTGGATCTTTCAAGCCTCTTTCAATCAAGACGCAGATTCTGCATACAATACGATGTTTTACGAGAAAGCATTTGTTGCAGGAGGTAAATATAGCCCTTCCACTATTTCACTATTATATTGTGTGGACTATGCTGATTCTACTCACCAGGCGTTTCTAAGGGATACTTCGCATCCGGTGGTCGAATCAGATACATTTATCCAGGCTCAAATACTACCTTCGGCTTCGAAAATGGTACAACTTTGGTTACAGAGAACTATGCCAACGTGAAAGGAGACTTCACTGGTGTCACTGACGGAAAGTCGTTTTACCAAAAGTTTTGCGTGCCAGCCACGACAGAATCCGCTAAAGCTACTGCATCAGCGCCTGCAGCCGCTACTGTGACAGCTACTGGATATCCGACACCCGTCGTTATCACTAATGACACTATCGTCGGTGGATATTATCTAAGCGAACCTGGCTTCGAGGATGTTGCAGTCTTGAGTCTTTTGGCATTCGAATCTGATTCAATTGCAGAATTCCAAGCCGTCACCCAAGCCTTCCTTGCGGATGCAGTTCGAGATGGAAAGACAAAATTGATCGTCGACTTACAAGCAAATGGGGGTGGTTACATTTTGCAAGGCTATGATGAATTCCGACAACTCTTTCCTCACATTGTTCAAGATGGATACAGTAGAATGAGAGAGCATGATACTTTCCTTACGATATCCAAGATATTTTCAGAAGATATTCCGGCAGATTGTAAGTGAAAACCCATTAATCTTTGATAATTCCACATTCAAAGCTAACTTCATGCAAGATGACCCAAACACAGCTTCATCAGACTTGATAAGCGAGTACGAAACTTGGTTCAACTACCGATACGATTACAATTTGACTAATCAGCCATTCTTGACCTTCGAGGATAAGTTCGCTCCTCATGTTTACAAGGGTGATAACTACACGAACCTCATGCGCTGGAACCTTGATGATCCTCTTACCACTGTGAACTCCACATATGGTATGGGTATTGAGATCTCCGGATATGGATCGTTAAGTAATTTGACCCAACCATTTGCCGCCGAAAATATCGTCATGATCTACGACGGCTATTGTGCCTCAACATGTACTCTTTTCAGCGAATTCATGCGTATTCAAGCAGGTGTCAAATCCATCGCTTTTGGTGGTCGACCTTCGAGCGGCGCCATTCAAGGTGTTGGTGGTATTAAAGGAGCACAAGTACTTTCCTTCGATAGCATATACTATTATGCACAATTTGCCGCCTCATCTCCAAACGCAACACCCGAAGATATCGCCATTTTAAACCGCCTCACAACCTTCCCAATTGAAAGAAGTACCGCTACATCAATCAATCTGAGAGATGCAATTCTCCCCGATAATGTCAACGATGGACTTCCAGCTCAGTACGTAGTTGAAGAAGCAGACTGTAGATTGTACTGGACAGCACCCATGATCACAGACGTAGAGAAGGTCTGGGAGGCTGCTGCCACAGCGGCTTGGGGCGGCGGTGCTTGCGTTGCAGGTGCTGGCTTGCCGTATGGAAAGAGAGATGTATTGAGTAAAAACTCGAAGACTAAGGAGAAGAAGCCAGCGATTAATAGAAAGAGAGAGAGGAATACCCTGGCGATGAAGAAGAGGGATGAGAATGTTGAGAAAGATCCATTGTGGAATGCTAGACATGGAAAGAAGATCATTTCGTAAGATAAGAAACGAATTCACACTTATTTGGATAGGATAAGGTGTCAGGATATTGCAATCTTTTAGGGTATCTAAAGTAATATCAATTCAGTATCGGGGATATTCGATAATACTGTGTTTCTCGATGATATGTATTGTTTTATCGAAACAACCGTGAGATTTGTGAAATGTCTTTCTGGTGCTGAACTCTCGTTTAATCTGAGGGGAAATGATTTGAATGTTCAGGCTTGACCGAAACATTCAGACGTCCACCCTTTGGATGTCAGCCGGTACCTTCCGAAGTCTTTCGGACTATACTGTTTTATTTTTTCTTTGAGAATAACCTACACTGGTTCTATCAATTGGAAGAACTTCCCCTATTTCCTGAGACGAAGTCTACACACCAGTTATCTTCGGCAGAATATTCGGTGGAGGCAAGCCCCTCCGATGAACCTTGCCACCCTGAGAAATCAGCACCGTCATTACTTGTGTCCAAATCACCTATCTCACTTCCATTGACTGTAGTACTGTTGTGAATCATATAGCTATAATAAAAGGATCATTCACTAGAGTCTCAAACTTGCTCAAGTAGGTAGTTCAAATATATTCATTTCCAGAATCTGAATAGTCCAAACACAGTTTATTTGAAGTGTTCTTCCTCAAGACATTGAAGATAATTCCAAATCCACAAAGAAGCAACCCCATGATCCACATGAATATTTCAAAAAAATTCCAACGGTACCTTTCAATGTTATCCTATCTCGAAATTTAGCACAACGCCTCTAAACCAAGAATATGAGAAGATGATTTCAATCGGAAGCGTTAGTGAGGATCAAGCTAACCTTTCGCAAAATAGTAGTACTTCTAGCTCTTTTAGACTCTACTATCTCGCCTAAATTACCATCCTCGTCCATCACATATGTCCTCATCTCCGCTGGCCTGAATCTCTGCCAAACTGGCTGGATTGTGTGAGAGACTATATCAATAATATTAGTTATCGGTGCCACGATCGACGAGAAAAGTAACATAACTCACGCGGTAGCAAATACTCCATGAAAGACCCGTGAGAAACTACCACAATATGTACATCCTGCTTGATCTGCATACGCGGTCCAATATTCTGTCCAGTACCCTGTATATAGACCCCCTTCCAAAGCCCACCTCCTTTTCTGATAAGCTTTGAAATAACCAAGATTTGCTTCCGAACGATTTCAGCACGCTGTTTTGTACGAATGACACTCTTCATTGGCGGAATAACAGGTGATAGAGCAGTAAAATCCACCCCTTTGTGGTCGTAATTGTTGGCTAAATCAGTAGTTGTTTGGCGAACATTGCACAAGTATGCTCCGCTCTCCCTTAAGTCATCATAGGCGACGATTTGAGGTTGTGGATAGATACTGGAATCCTTGGCGAAAGGAAAAATGTGGAGTGTAGTCTCGAGAGTGCGAATTAGAGGGGATGTGAGGACGAGATTGGGGACGGGACAACGTTTTGTCATCTGCTCTCTAGTAGATTTGGCTTGTTCAATCCCTTTACAGGTAAGGTAGGGATCTTGGATGTCGTATGAATTGAGATTGATTTTGCCATTGAAGTGTCCTAAATTATGGTATGCCTCTCCGTGTCGCACAAGATGTATGAAAGTTCTGGGTTCAGTGTCGGTTTCTGTATGGCCAAAGTACTGTTTTAAAGGGAAACAAAGTACCATTCTAGAGTAAAATTTGAGGCTCAGTCTGATAAATTGAAGTATATCAAAAATGGTTGAAAATTCAAAAGAAGTAAGTAGAAACTATGTATCAAAGATTAGCAACTGTAGTCGTTGAGAAGTTATATACAATTGTCAAGCTCTGGGCAGCTACCCTGAACCATTCTCATAGATTGGTATAATGCAGTTGAATACATTGTAAATGATAAGTAGATTTTAACATGATAGGGAACTTACTGGTAAGCAATAGGTAGTAGACCTGTATAGCTAGCCCCTTTTCGTTGACGACTGAAGGCTGAAATCAGCGATGAATGGGATTTCGGCTGTGAAAAGATCCAGAGAATCAAAAATTGGTGGTATAGGGGCTTGTTAATGATTTCCGGTACTGCTGGAGGCTCGTGAAAGGCTGATGGGGATAGGCAGTCGACTGAATCGAGGTTGCAGAAGGGCCAGGCAGACAGAGCGCATGGGGAGAATAAAGCTCGGTATGTCAGAAGTGATGTTAGAAATATGTTTTGAATTTGTCCAAGTTGCTATTATTCAAACAAGTGTGATCTAGAAGGGGAGAAAGGGTTGCCTTGAAAGATATGAGAAGAATAAAAGCAGTGATAACGTGAGTTGATCTGAAACGGGATATTTGAGGTACCGAAAGAGACAAAAGCGATCAAGAATTATTGAGAGGTAACTAGAAAAGGGAAGATTGGAAAAGGAGTGACGTAGAGCGTTTCAGTAGTAATAATGCTTTTTGAGTCGGCAGTGCTGTGAAATAGAATTGTTCAAAAGTCAATTTTGGGAGAGTGTTTATTTAAATCGCCTAGGTAGCGGAAGGTGAATCATCACAGTAATTCACTTATTTAGAAACGAGTAAACAAGAACAACAATTCAGTGATATTGTTCTAGTTTCTACATAAACTGATGAAGTAACCTTTTACTAGGATAGGATCGATTGTGATCATACCAATCAGCAAGTATATACAAAGGTTTCGATAAGCTAACAATCATAAGCTACCAAATATATATATGGCACGCTAGAAGCTACGAAGGCAGCATGGTACATGATACAAGAGAGAGAGAGAGAGAGAGAATGGGGAAGAGATAGAACATACTGGGTCTGTACATACGGATGAAAGACCTAGCGCTGATGGCACCGATGCATTGAAGAACTAGGAACTTAACTAGGTTCTCGGTCCATGTCACTTTCCTTCACCGAGACTATACAACTCAGCCCTACGACCACTTTCATTTCATATCTCTGCAAGTTCAACTGAGGTGACTCAAGCTCAAGAAATCTACAACCATGCCGTATTCACTGTCCATTTGAGACCAGACACTCAACATGTCCGCGCTTCAAGCATCGCCAAACCACCTGCTCAGCAAAAAGGATTGCAAGCAATGAGGTCTAGTGGAGAAGTTCTCATTATGGCTACACACTCTTCAGTCGTAATCTTAACCTATGTTTAGCGAGATTTCTGGCAAGAATAATACAGATAAGGAGGCGTCTCTCACCACTTCACACCAAGTCTTACGATATCCCTAGTTTTTCTTTTCGCCCTTTCTTCTATTTGCAGAGATCTGTTACGTTTCCCATAAAACTCAGGAAGCATTGAATCTCTCGGGAACTTGGAGTGATGGTTATGAAGAGAGAAATATATGATCAGCTAAGCGTAAAACTGTGAAGTGAATCTGGAATATAAGAGGCAGAAAAGACCTATCAAGCTACAATAGAAGTCACAAACATTGATTCTATCACCAAAGCTCAGATAGCCACCACTTTCCACTATCTCTTCGAAAGCGTCACACTTTTAATGACGCAAGGAATCTTATGAGCAATAACAACCACGCCAAGAAGTGCATTTTTTAGAGGGCATGGCAAAGTTTATGGAAACGTTATTTTCCAGCACTTGCAAGATTTTCCATGTCCTCCGCTACCTCGATTTTTGAAAGTATGTCAGAGTCATCAAAGGCGCAGTTAGAAGTAATGATGTACCAACGCAAAACTTATACAATAGATCAACTAGGTTCTAATCACTCCGATACCTGATGCAGTTATAAGTATGAACTGACTCACTACCACTACCATGCTTATTTATGAGGTCCATTGAAGGAGCAATAAATGCTCGACAGTGCGTCAAAGTGCACGAGGTCGAAAAGAACCGTTTGTGTAACGGCGTGCGTAGCTGATGCCCTCTTAGTTCCCTTTCTACTTGGAATAAAATGCAATAACAAGGCATGAAAGAATAAGATAATAGAATAAGAATGCGAAGATTAGACTGTGTAGAGAGATATTCAAGGCCCTAAAGTAAATTTTCTACTTGGTGTTATGAACGGATGCCGGACAAGATAAACGATTTCACCAAAATAAGTTAGAACAACAATACAAATCTCAAATCAATAATTTCGATGTTAATCCACAGAAACGAATCGATTTTTGAGATAGGTTTCTATGATATAGCAATTTCCTCTCAAATCTTTTAACCGGAATTATGATTGGATTTTGAAATAGGTGGGTTTTGACTAGTTTTGGCGGGGAAGTTCGCCAATTTTCAGCCCGGCATTCATTTGCATGTACAAACAACATCACCGAGTAGGATACTGCATCTTGTCTTGCATGATATGCACATATTCAGCTCAAGAACGTCATCAAGGGTTTGTGCCCAGATGTTCTCGGCTAGTACTAACCAGGATTATCTCGCATTCCATACACTAACATTGTTGTGGCTGGCTGATCCGATCACCGCAGAGGTCAACAATTAATTTGAGAATATTGTATCAAGTGGCATCGTGTTGCAAACTATGTCCAATACAAAAAGAAGACATCGAGATATGCCAAAGATGCAACCTAAGTGCGACCGGAAAGCAAATTGCTGCAATGACGTTTTTAAAGAGACAAATTTAGACACATGCAAAACATTCTGCTGCGAATAATAGTTCACTAAAGAGGGGTGTTTAAGTAGCGCTTAATCCAACTTCGGGCTATCTTCAAGATAGGGAACTATTGAAACAAGGTATTTATAATTCGTAGCGCAGCTTTGTGTTTCATCGAACTAGCTGAATAGAGCCATATCATGAAGATCTAGCTTTCCAATCAGCCAAAGAAAGAACTTTCAGCCTTGAATGCTGTAGTGTATCCTTCTGATTGGGAATTTGATGTTCAAAACAGAATTTGATCAGATATCAGGGCTCTGATTGGTCAAGATGGGGTCGTTTAGGGCAGGATTAGTGTATGAGCATTCCACTAAAAGGTTGTGAATTCTAAATATGTAGAATGTCTTCACTGTGTGATAAGAACACAGTGATGGTGGATACCTGGTATTGATCACTCATATTTGCCACGTATTGAACCTGTCTGTATCATTCTGTATATAAGTGTTAAAGTTATCTCCAAATGTTCATAGCTTCCAACTCCAACACCATAGTTCTTTTTTGTATTTCCTCAAACAGAAATGGCTACTCCACAACAATACCGTAACTTACCGATTGAGTTCAAACGCTCAATTCCCCATCCTGTTGAAGCTTTCGAAATTGACCCTGATTTCCCATACACGTTTCGCCCGAGACTCCACGAGGCAAATCAGGCAATCGAAAATGCGAGCTGGGAGTGCCGCGAGAATCTCGAGAAAGCTAACTGGAAAGGATCACTTGCCGTCGGCTGTGTCAACGAGATAAGCGGAAACTTTGCAGCAGCGGCGTTCCCTGAAGGAAAGCTAGATCGAGTTATTCCTGTGACTTATATATGTGAATATGCATTCATTCATGATGGTAAGTGGTTTTGTATGGTGACGGATTCCTAATTCAAGGGGTTGAAGTTGACATTTGATTGAAATTTTTAAGAAATGGTGGATGAGAAGGATACCCTTGAGGAGGTAAGAATTGAAACATGCCGTGGTTGAATTCAACTTTGAACATATTTATAGTTCGAAAAAGCCCATAATACGATGCATTCATTTATCGGCAAAGATGACCACGACAGAAGTAATAGTATGATAAAGAACATACAAGCCCGATTGGCACTCCAAATTTACCAAGGGGATCATGATGGAGCATCCCGAATCTTCGAAGTTTATCGGCCATTTTTAGAAATTAAGTCTCCGCAAAGAGATTTGAAATCATACAAAACATTGGATGACTATTCAGTATGGCGAATTCTTGATGCCGGGGGTTGGTATGCTATCCCTACCCAATGATTCTGTATACAATGCTGACGATTATAGGGTTTTCAAGGAGATGCTTTTTTACACTGCAGACGTGAGTTTGAACAATGATGAAATATCGTCTCTGGGGCCGGTCATTCTCCCTATCTTGCAAGCTATGGTACTGACAAATGATTATTACTCATGGGATAAAGAATATGAAGAATACAATCGTACTAATGGTAGCATGCCAATGGTAAATGCTATCTGGCTTCTAAAGCATCTACATGATGTTGACAACACCAAAGCACGGGAATTTCTGATAAAAAGAATATTGGACCTTGAAATGCAATACTGTGATATTAGGGACGAACATCTTCGAACACAAAACCCAAGTCCAGATATGATACGATTTTTTGGTCTTATCGAGCTCGCAACGGCGGGAAATCGATTTTGGCATGCTAATTCTAAACGTTATAACGCATGGGCACCGACTCCGACCCCAACTTCAAAGGCAAAGACGAAGCGCTCCGCATCTCAAATCGAAGTTATCGATTCTGATGGCGAACGTGATAGTAAACGGTCTAAGATTGAATCAGATCAGGTACTTTCGAATCTACACACACCTCTTTAGAAGGTTCTAATGGGTGGGTTTCTTTTAGCTTGCAAGCGAGAATGGTACATCGTTTGCTAAAACGCCTGAAAGCTTGGAGGTCAAAACTCCGAACACAAACGGAAACTTTGATTCCTCTAGTTTCAGTCAAAATGCTACAGATAAGGTAATTCTCAAGCTTCAAAAGTCCTTCTCAACAGTACTGAATCTTTTAGATCGTCCTAGAGCCTTACAAGTATATTTCATCTTTACCAGCATCGAACTCAAGGAATGCATTACTTGACGCGCTCAACTGTTGGTATTTTGTTCCACACGAGTCCTTGGAAATCATTCGACATGTCATTGGTATCATCCATAATACATCTCTAATGTAAGACAAACGATCAACTTGTCGATCATCAAGGCTTTTCTTCAGTTCCAGCAATAATAGTATTCAGATTAGATGATATTGAAGACAACTCTCCCACACGACGCGGATGTCCCTCAGCACATGAGGTATTCGGGACCAGCCAAGCAATCAATTCGGCAACATATCAATATGTGAAATGTCTTGAGTTTGTCATGGCTTTGAGCAAGGAATCTATTCATTGCTTTACGCGTTAGTCACCTTCATTCTTATCCACGATGATTGCAAACAATAACTGATTTGAACTTGTATAGACACTCTATCGCAACTACACATTGGGCAAAGTCAAGATTTACATTGGACCTTTCATTGCAAATGTCCCAGTCTGGAGGAATACTTTAAACAGACCGAAGACAGTTCGTACTGCATCTACATACATTTTCACATCGAAACTGACATCACAATTTCAGAAACAGGAGGGCTATTTCGCATGGCAGCAGGTATGATGCGCGCAGAAGCGACTGAAAATCGTGATGTAGACGCGGATACATTGATGAGGAAACTGGGAAAGTACTATCAGCTTCGAGATGATTATAATGATCTTATTCCCAGTATAAAGGTACGTTTTAACTAAATTCGTTTGGCCGAGACCCAAACTTTGACACCCGTGCCTAACTTCCAACTGGTAATCTTCTAGGGAGAGGATAAGAATCTAGATACTGTCTACAATGATCTTGATCAAGGATCTTTCACCCTCCCAATCATTCATGCTCTTGGGAAAGAAGCTGAGAACGGCGATGCGAAACTTCTCAATATCCTAAGATCGCGAAAATGGAATGAAAGGAAAATGTCTTCAGAAATGAAGAAATTGGCAATTACAGAGATGGAAAACATGGGAAGCTTTACTTACGCAAAAGCATTACTGAATGACTTGCATGTGGACATTGAACATGAACTCGGAATGCTTGAGAAAAGGGCTGGGTCAGGGGAAAACTGGATTTTAAGGCTGATGTTGTATCGTTTAAAAGTTACATAGATTATACTGTAGTTTCAAATCGTTTTGATGCGTAAAATCGCAGTTGAAAGATACTAGGTTTTCTTCTTTACTTTGAAATTGTGCTATATCTCGTGCTAGAGGTTCTATTTCAAGGTAAGAGAATGGGTTTATTTGGAACTAAAGAGTGCGAAGATGAGTAATATATAACGTTCCGTAACTATTTCCGTGTTTAGCACAAGCAATGTTGGCTTTTGAACCATGCCAGGTTCTTATTTAGCCACTAAACCAGACCACTAGCTTTCTAGAGCTTCGCTTGTACGGAGATTCTCGTTGAAGCGGAAACTATAAATTAGCCAATGCGAGACACTTGAAACGAACACCAGGAAGCAATATCAAGATGTAAAGGAAAGCATTCCTCGAATGTACCTAACTGAAGTACAAACAAGACCTCCATATTTAAATTGCGAAATATAAGAAGACAAGTTAAATGTTATTCTTTCAAGATTGCACTTATCAGTTCTTGAGGCCAAATACTCGGAATATGAGTACAATGAGTATGCTTTGAAGGGAACGAATGGTTATGCCCTTGCTAATTATCCTGTACCTGCGCATACTATTGCGGCGGAGTATCTGGAGGGCATTTCTCTGTGATATAGAAGAGCAAGTAATCAACCAAAAGCTTTACTTCGACTTGATTTCTTGATTTGAGGAATCGCAACACCTAATTCGACTTACAATTATGCTCTGGCGAAGTCACACTGAACAACGAACGCATTCAATAGCTGCTCAGACATGTAACAAAACTTCTGATTTGGGTGTACCACTATGACTATCTCACACCCTCGAGCATTCACGTATCAAAGTATCACATGCATACTTCTCAATTCGAAGCCCAACCTCGAGTTTTGAAAAAGTGCATCCTCCTCTTGTCATCGAATCCCCCTACTTTGTAGCCTTCATCTTCGCCATCTCCAATGCACTCTCCAGCAATCCCTCCTGTGCCGCCAACTTCGTCAAGATTGGCCTAATTATACTACCCTCACAGTCTCCCCCAAGGGTTTCCACTACATCACCGATTCTTCTCTCTAATCGCTCGCTCCCCTCACTTCTCTTCCTGAAGCTAATACCAGGCTTAATAGTCGCACAATTATATTGACTCTCCGCCGCTTTCAACTGACAGATTTCCTCCGTTGCACAATCACCTGTACAAGTTTCTACATTATACCCTCTGGTTTTGCGAGCGATGTATTGATTGAAAACAGTAGGGTTACTTGCAAATACAGTGGTGAGATTGTGCCAGAAGGCGGGAGTTAGTTCTGCGGTTGCAGAAGTGAGAGGTGGGGTTACTAGAGGGCCATAGGCAGCCTTAGCAGAGTAGTAGGGTTTCCATGTTGGAGCTGATTGCGTGGAGGAGGTGAGAGAAAAGCCCGCGATGTAGGTTGTGAAGTCAAGAATGCCGTATGTTACTGGATCTACGGAGTAGACGCGGAAGGCGGGATAACCGGAGGTAGGAGTCATGGAGGGGATGATGTAGGATACCTCGAGGGCGTTGGCTGCAGTCTGGGCGCTGTAGTTACTGTATGTGATTTGGAATTGGTCGCGGTGAGTATGGCCTAATTTGTTAGTGAGCAAAAGATAGAAATTTAGAAAGAGCTTACCGAAGAATAGAGCAGCAATAGTAGCGGAATATCTTTGAGTGATTTGGTTGAAATAGTTCGAGCCATCGTGAAGTACATCGTTAGACCCCATAGGCATATGTCCAATAATATAAACTCTTTGGCCAGCAGTTTCAGCAGCCTGAAGTTCAGTGACCAACCATGCTAGTTGCCCAGAAGGATCAGTCTCCATGGTCGCTTCGTAGAGCCAATAGTTAGATCTGTAGTAGAGATTAGTATTAATAGAGATGATCCTCAGGTTCCCTCCTGGTAGGAGCGTCGAGTATGCACCAAAGCTATCGGCTGAGGAAGCAGCAGTAGAACCAATGAATGGTATCCAATTTGTGGATAGGGTATCATAGACCCATTGATTAGTCGTGACGCCAACTGCTTTTGGGGGGAAAGAATTGACTGGTGCCGATTCATGATTTCCGGTAGTTGCAAAGAGATTTTTTAAACCCGACATTCGACTATAAGCATCATTTATATCCGCAATGTTGCCAGTCGAATTCACAAGCCAGACTGCACCTTCTACTATGTCACCTGTGAAGAGTGTTGCTGTAGCATCTGGAGCGACCTCCTTTATAGCCGCGTACATACTCTCTTCCAAGCTTACAGGAGCATCGCAGTTGTAGTTGCCATATTCGCCAGCTGGATAGGAGTTGTTACCAGGCGCATCGGCGGATGTATATGGCCTACAGCAGATAGGCTTTGTGCAATTGGTATTCGCTCCAACTTCATACTCGTGATCCACGTGAATGTCGCTGAAATGTACGATTTTCAGAGGTGTTTTGCCACTAATAGCTGGGCGCTGGGTAGCAGGCTTGGGACTTGGAAATGGAACTGTATATGGAGTAACAGCAGGAAAACCACATAATCCAAAGAATGTGATGCAGAACAATTGTGAAGTGTGTGACCCTAAAGTCATTTTTCTCAAATCTTGTGCAATAATTGGCCCCTCCAGGCCAATTGCACCTGCGCAAACATCTGAATCCTCGACCTTAAGGCAAATCAACAAAAATATTCAACTAAGAACAACAAAAATAGATGAACTTACGCCAGCCAATTTACATATTTCAGTCAAGGTGTCAACAAAGACGGTATCTCCAAAAGCCGCGACGCCTTTGAGTAGCAATAGTATCGCCTGTTTTCACCCGCATTAGTTTTTAATCAGCAATTGAAGAAATATCCCCAATAAACTCCAAGCAGAGGCTTCTTCGAACCCGTCACCAAAATCGGCAAAGAGATAAGTGCATAAACAAATGCATCATATACTTACGTTGCATCCCGCACAAGTAGTCGCTGACTCAATAGCTTCCCATATATCGCTAATTGTGTCATCTTTGACCAGCTCTGCAGCATTAGAGACTGAAAATATCGCTGCAAAACACAGATATATGATCGACAGAAACTTCATCTTGAGCAATTAGTAGAGGTGAAGAAAAGCATAGCCGTCCATTTCTCAAGCACTTGGTAGTACGTTTTATACTTAAATGGTCGGTAGAGGGTGCTACAGATGGTGGGTATCACCCAAATACCTCTGGGTGGTAGAATTAAGAAACGAGAAGACAAAAGAGTATACTTTGGACGAAGCGTGTAATACACGAGATGATCTCTTGTTAGTCATTGGTTCATACTGACATTATTAATAGGATTGACAGGGGTAGTGAAGGGATCCTAAGAATAAGTTGATAACCATATTACCATGTTACCTTATATATTTCCTGGAGCGCCAATGAGCAGCGCAAGGAACCAATTTTTACATGGTTTTAGCAAGTACCTTCCAATAATCTGCAATCTCTACATCGGGGCTGATCGCCTGTTTGAGGTTCTACAACATGTCATAGGACCACCCATATACCCCACGATTGATACCTGCCCCTTGTGGGTGTTGTGGATGCCTTGCATATAACCTATAATCTGCCACTAGTATGCCGGTGCTTGGTATCACGGTGTCAAATGAGTGGACGAAACAAAAAGCAACATCGACAATTTATATCGAGGGAGCTGCCTATTTAAGGCGACTGAATCCACTAATAATAATGAATTAAGACTTTAGCCTACTAGTTAAAGAAAGGGAACTTGCCCGGCTCAGGCCGGAATGCCAGAATAACCTTATTGCCCTGATCTAGAGTAACTCCAATGCACAGGTCCAAGAGAGGAAATGATAATCAATGAATTCAGTGACAGCCACCATACTGGCATACAAGTACTACTAGCACATGCAAATTAACTTCGTCTGGTGGGTCGAGCCTAGGCTTATTTTGTATCAATTCGTGGAGATTTCGGATGTTGATTTATTTTCTCGCTAGAGTTGTCTCTTGATTCGTGTCAATGACTAGAGATAAAAATTGTGGGAGTCTGTGAAGCGTTCATGATCTGGTTGCATGATATGTATCTGTTCCATATATCAACGGCGATTAGGTCGTGCAAGCCCTATTGTGCACAGTCACGGATTCTAATAATGAATAGAATCTTGTAGAATGGCCTTCGAAATTGTAGTTCCTCGATCTTGTTGTATAGCAAAGCACAGCAATGTTGACTATGGCTACCTCATAGCTCAACTGAACATTTATATCTGCGAGAGACTTCTAATTTGTCTTTCAACCCTCCAGAAAAGAAAAACTGGCTCATTCTGTCATGAATTGGGGCATAAGTAGATAGAAGAAGTATTGATACATACTATTGTGATGCTATGTCATAACGTTTGTGCAGTAGGAAGTTTGGTGTTAATGGAGATTCAGATCAATGAATGAGTGAAAGAATTTAGGGAAGTGAAGCGTTTGTAAGTAAACAGACCATTCTAGTAGAGTGTAGCACCTTTTAGATACATTATCAACCTTTGTTTTTGATGCTGAATTTGTGAAAGGAGTGGTTTTCAAAGAATTCAAAAAAACAGATACAGAACGGGAGCACTATGAAGGTTTGAAAGGTGGCTGAATGTGGGCCATAACAGTACTGAGTAGTTCGGGTCACCGTGTCTAGTTCCAACCCCCCACTCGGAACAATAATTAACCCACTCCGACTCCCCTTACACCGCCAACACCTTTTACTTGTCGGTGAGGGATTAAACTGGCATTACTCGAATCCTCAACTCTTCAACTCTCGTTGATTATTCTTGAAATAAGTCAATCAAGTATCCAAACAAAAGAATCAACGTGATTAATACGGCAAGATGGGTCGCAAACCTAACCGTAAGTTCATCCCGTTGGAAATTTCTTGATAGCTTCAATTTGAAGCTCTCAAAAACTCGAGTCATCCCCCACCGATCTTTCATCTTCTAAACAAGAATGTTTACTGACCACAAATATCAACAGCGTTGATTCTTCAGTACTTCGAAAGAGGTGCGAAGTTAAATGATTCGAGCAATCGCTACCATCATACTTGCAGAGCTTGCTCAGAGAAATTCCCTAAAGGAAGACTCGACACTTTGACAAGTCACATCTGCAGGAAGTGCCCCGCGTTGGATCGCGCTACGAAACAGCGGCTTGTTCTTGAGTTTAACAATCTCCCCGAGATTGCGGATAGAACAAATAATCAGCACATGAATATTCAGACTGCAAATAATCAACAGACAACTGCCATCCGTGGAAGACCATTTCAAGGAATGACTCCGCTTGAAACTTTGGCCGAAGTCTCCAGGGACATGGCCGAGTCGGAGCATCGCAACCATCGGCCTGGTAATGGAAGTCCTCTGGGTGAAAATCAAGCAACGATGTCTCGTGGAGATAACCTTGAGTTACATGAGCAATATACTCTTGACAATCCACCTATGAGTTACGAGTCTCGCACCCAACGCGACAAAAAGGGTCAGTGCAAGCAATTTTTTTTTATTGCCTGACTGATACTAACGTCTTCCAGGTCTTAATCAAAAAGGTCACGCCAATGAACATGGTCTTGGTCGCTCTCAATCTGCGTCCCCAAATTCAATGGCTGCTACAGCAGCAGCAGCAGCTAGATTCATCCCATCCATGGTGGATCCTCAGTTGTTGAGCGAAGATGCAGTCGCCCAAGACAAATTGTCAGAAGACAAGTTGACTCGACAACTTGTTGAAGCAAATGCCATGAGCGATAGTTTGTTCAATGGAAGCTCTGACAACCAACAACATTCTTGGGGTATGATGGACGTTCCTATGCCAGCAAGTCAAGTCGCAGCACTGCAGGTTCAAGATCAAATGGCTCATATGAGTCAAATGACTTATCCAGAACACAACTCCACCGAGAATACGTTCGAAGATGGTCAGCCACAAGCACAAAGCCCAAAAACTCATACTCGAATTGCTATGAATCCAATGACCACCGAATTTAGCGCCGAATATGGCAATGGCCAAAAGGCGACCAAACCCAAAGTTCGTGGAAAGTTCAATGAAGGCCGCAGAAAGGAGGTTTCGGATATCAGGAAGATTGGCTCTTGTCTTCGTTGTAGAATGCTGAAGAAACCATGCACTGCAGGAGACCCATGTGATACTTGTAAGGGCGTCGAGAGTGCTCGTTTGTGGAAGACACCATGCATCCGAACACGAGTTGCACATGAGCTTTGTTTGTACTCCGCGAAACTTCACGCAGTGCTTGCTCACCACCAAGTACTTGCCGCAAAAGGCTCTGCAACGTTTCAAAACTCACTTTACCAAATTGAAGTTTCTCACTACCCAGGAACCACCATTTACGCGTCATTTCCGTGCCTAGAAGCACAAGATGATGAAACTGGACTCACGTCTTTTATCCTTGATACGGATAATGACGATCTTTCCACCAAGCTTGAAGCATATGCTAAGCGCATGATGCCGATATTTATTGAAAATGAACCTTCTCAATTCATTCGGACAACTCTCCAAACTGCTCTTAATGTTTCAATTCAAAAGCAAGACAATTTTCTTAGCCGTGCTCTAGAGTTTTGGGCAATTGTACACATATTCGTCGATTCAGAAATTAGATGGGAAATGTGTGCGAAAACTCCAGGTTTATCTGATGAAGAAGCTGGTCCGACCAAACCCATTCTTTCAACTGAGAGATCATTTGCTATAATTCACACTCAACTGAACGCTGCAGCAGAAAATAAAGCATCCCAAATGTGCAAGGGCATGTTGAATGAGCTCGAGAGACGTTTACTTAATAAGTCCTCGAAGTATTCTTTCGAGCTGTTCTTGGTTACAGTCATCATTCTTAACTGTGTTGAGAAGTCCACCTGGCTTTTCAAATGCTGGGAGGGTGAAGACTTTCATGGACAGTGGCCACTTGACAACCCTCCTCAATCTTATGCTAACCAGGGAGATGACCTCATTAACGTTCTTCAAATGCTTCTAAGAATGAGAGATATTCCACCAAAAACATTTGTTCGACAAGATAATGGTCTTCTTGCTGTTGATGATACGTCTGATCAAGTCATTCGGGATTTCTTTGATCAGGTCCAGCTTAGTTGTAAGTTTTTTTCCTTCCTGACATAAGCTAGATTAATTACTAACCAAATACAATTAGTCACCGATGTTCATGATAAACAAGTCCGTCACTTCTTCGACCCAGCAGACTCTAGATCATATGAGCTTCGCTACATCTCTCGTCTCCTACTTCCTCAGGTCCCCAATTAACGAATATCCCGTCTCCATACTCGCGAGTTTTCTTTCCTTTCCGTTTCTGCATTTGGTGGCTCCATATCTGCAACATTTTCGGCGTTCCATGACTTCCATACAGAAAGGCGCATCACATAAAGGTTTCACAATTGTGCATATGGGTGGATAACTATCTCTGGTCAATGGTTGGTTAGGGGTTGTGATCAGCTGGGAGTTTGTGGTGCAAATTTGTCCAATTATTGTCTTCGATATATCCCAATTTCTCATTTTATAAGTTCGACACCTATCATAGTAGGCTGTCTGGTCAGTCCTTTGAAACAGACACAGGACTCAAATCTATGTACCCTTGCTGCTTTTTCCCTTTTCCTTATTTTTGCTTCTTCTAGAGATACGATACGATACGTACGATGCGTTCTCAGCGTTACAATACTATGTTCTCAGCACCCCTTTCAGACCGAGTATGTAATCCATGTTGCCGGTCCGAGCTGTAAGTAACATTCAGGAAATGGCTGGGAATGCCCGGACGGAAATGTATGTTACAATGACTTCAATGAAATGAAATAGATAATAAATTTACAAAAATGAAATGCAATGATATTGTGAGATTTAACTATGTATAATAAGAATCCGGGTCTTTGATACTCAATCTGTAAGTTAGTGAGTGTGTATCTCGAAGCTCTGAATTATAGTCCTGTACACCATCCATTTTGCTAGCTAGCAAGCAAACCCAGTGCTCACAGATATACACTCCAAGCTGGAGATGGAAAATTGATACCTAGGTATCTCTCGTACTCATAGCCATTATATAGTGCTTTGGTACCTAGTACCTGGCATTTAGTACTCATCAAACTCCAGATGACTAGGAGACTCAAAGTTATTGCTCCCTCACCTTACCTTACCTCACATATCCTCACTTTCCCCATAACTATAACCATATCCATATATCCTATTCTCACTCCTAACCAATAAATCTCCTCTCCACTAACTCCATCTATATTCTAATATCTCTCAAATATCTACATCGTAGATCTACATCAGAGCATTAAACCTGAGGAATTCTCTAATGTGTTTTCGTACCCGAGCTCGAAGCTCGAAGTCTGAAGCCTGAAATACGAAGTACGAAATAGCTTATGAGATACAGGTTGTGATCTTACTATAATATATGGGTAATCTACAAACACTTGTTAGAATCTCTATCAATATACCCTTCTCGCTGTCACATTTTGTTGCATGCTCACAAGGTATCTACCTCCGTCTTTCCTTACTATGTATATCACACCATACATTCTACATCAAGTCCTTTCATCATATCACATCTGGAGGAATTTTCACTTTCCTATGTTCTGTGTTTCATCTCGCATCGACAACTAGGGCGCCTGGAGATATTATATTATACTACTTAGAAGTACTGCACCTCCGAATCTGGAACATCCACGAGTCCCAAGATTCAACCTTCCACACCGGGTCCTTGTACACAAGCACACTTCATCGAGTAAAACTAACCCATCAAACACAAGTGAACATGAAAACCACATATCATTTTTCCACAAGATAACATAAATTTCCTCGCTTCTAATACCAGCCCAAACCCATCTTGCGCTTTTCCATTCCTGGCCACATCTCCGTCATTTCTCCATGCTATCACATATCACATCATACAATCATCTACAATCCACAGCCCCAGCGGAAAGAAGGCCACGCAACATGCTTCTTAAATTGTCCCATTCCTTCACCTGTCCTTATGACCACATAAAATGCTCCCAAAATATACTCACTGATATCATCCCAACTCCGGTCCGAATCTGACCACTCGGGCTTTTCCTCCCGAATCTTTTCACAACGCTATGACTACTTTCTGGCAAAAAGAGTAAAAATCCTCACCAGCCACCAACATAATCGCTATGCCATTGCTACGACTGAAAATAGAGGTCGATTACGAAAACTCTCCCAGAGTGTATAAATTTGACAATAAGAAGAGCTCTAACCACTATATTGAAACCTAGTGGCCTCAAGTCGGCCCAACCCATCCCTGGGAGCAACATAACGTCTTCGATAGGTGTTTGTAAAGTCTTGCAATAAGCTGCGAACCTTTCGAACACCATCATGACCGATACTAAGCTTTTCCCGAATGCTGTTCATTAATCGTTCGATTTCTGCTTCCCTTACGGTTCCAGCTGGCAACATGCGTAGAATGCCATCAACCCAGCTGGCAGTTTCTTGTGGAAGTATCTCAAATAAACCGAGAAGAACGCCACTGCCATCGGTAAAGCAGTCTCCTGGGAAACTAATCATCATACCTTTCATGATTCCTTTCACTAACTCATTGCCATTTGCAAGAACAAGCTGCCTAACCAATTGTTGAATCTCTGGTGGGTTGATATTGGAGGCTGAACTTGAAGGATTATCACCACCATAGCTGATGACATCTCGGATGTAGTGCAAAACTGCAGACAGAGGCTCGCGTTGCTCGAGATCTAAAGCAGCGATGGCAGCCCTGAATATTGGCGTAAATAAGTGCGATCGAATCATCTTGTGAGGGTAGTAGAGCAAAGCATCAAGTAGAAGACGGTAAAAATCCTCGATGACGTCGGGGAGATCTTGAGGTGGGAGATCAGCCATGGCTTTCAACATCGCTGTCGACTGGGCTTCAAAGAAGGTGTAGATCGACTCCGTGGTTTGTTCATCGACATGCTCTCGGTCCTCAGAAAACTCACGCAAGATAGCACTAGTAACCCAGAGGAAACAGCCCTGTCTTGACGCTGCAAAGCCTTCTGCAAGTTTGTTGGCCATTTGAGGAAGGAGAGGAGCCATTGATGTTCGATAAGATATGATCATGTATCTCCATGTACGACAAACTCGTTCACAAATTGGAGTGAAAGTCATGAATGAATCTAAAATAGTGGACAGGATTGGGAAGATCTCTTGGCAGTATTTTACCGCCGGATGATCTTGATTTGATTCGATCCAAGGAGTAACAATCTGTATGAATAGTGTGATCAATTGCATGTGATCTAAACTCTTGTCAGTGATTATTTGGTGGGCGCAGTTGGGGGAGATATTTACCAGCCACTTTAAGCTTTGATTCTTCATCGTTAGCTTGATTTGCCAAGGTCATTAGCCTAGACATCAATGGATCGCAATATAATTTCATTAATTGATATGTTTGTGATGGCGGTTGAACAGCAACAACAGATGCAACACCTTCTGTTAATTCTTCTTGACTAACTCCTGGTAATTTGTCGAGAGTCTGATCGTAGAATTGTTGCAGTTGTACTACTTGTCCACCAAGTAAGTGTTTGCAATCACTGCAAATGAATTTCATAGCCATCGCAGCTGCTCGAACAATCTCCTTAGAGTCTGTTGTGAACGACGACACAATGTACTGGAATTGGGACTCGAGAAATTCGGGATGATTTGAAGTCCACTCTGTATACCGCCCTAATACCATGATAGTTGCAAATCGAAGTTTTTCGTGATGGGGGATCTGGACAAGGAGAGGTATAATTTGAGGAAGTATGATGTCTTCATCTTTATCGACCAATCGCCCCATCGCACGCATACCAAAGAGAGGTGCTTCCAGCTGTTGCCAATGTGGCACAGAGGCTGCTGTTGCCTGACTAGCATAGGAGCCCATCCACGCCTTGATAGCGTCGTAAACCTTCGTGAGGCATGGTGTAACGCCCATAATCTCACAACAGTCTTTGAGAACGTCTCCCATATGGTGACGGAACTCCCGAAACTTTTCTTCTGCATCCCTATCGCCATCAAACAAATCCGTTTCATCTGCCCCATCGGCTGTAGGAAACTCCAGATGCTTCATCATGATGTCAACGAGGCTAGAGTATACATCCACATATTGCATACGAGCTTCGATGTACATTTCAAGGATGAGATAGAGTTTGAGTTCATACCAGAAGATAAAAGTAAGAGATATGGCATCCTTATCAAAATCTCTGTGAGTACACTCTAAAATTGCCTCAACCAAAGGTCGGAAGACCTTGGGCTCACGAGCAATCAAGACAACCCATGCTTCACCAGCTTCGGCGAAAATGCGAGTAAAGCCTTTGAACGAATCAGAATCTTCTTCTTGGGCAGCTTGCGCAATGCGAGGCTGAAGTGCTAATACACGAGGCAAAAGTATCTCGATGGTAGGCATGTACTCATCAACCTCGCGAGTCTCCTTAAATATAGCACAAAGGCAATCTGTTGCTGCTTCGAAGGAACGGTCGTTGTTCAGGGCATTAAATATTACCGGTAGAAGAGGAGAGTTAACTATGTCGGCAACAGGTACTTCACGGAGCCAAGATGTGATGACTTCAAGAAGTTGTGGATTTGTCGCCGCAGATTCTGTGTGGTGCTTGTTAGCCTCCTGCAACTGTATCCAAAAAGCACTTATTACGTACCAGATGATTGTGCATATGCAATCAGCAACTGTACGACTTGGGCGGTATTATCTCCCAATAATTCCTGAGTTCTCTGTTGAAGCTCATCTTCCTAATTGACGCATTAGACTTTGATATTCCCAATAACTTCTCGACCTTTCCACATCGTTTCACATGCTTCGGGAATGGTGTATTTCGGCCCACATACTGTCAAAGTGATCTTTCGTCCTTCGGTGACTTCTTCTGGAAGAACTTTCAAGAAATCTAGTACGCAGGCGAGACTTTCTGCGGAGTTCCCTAATGTTGATACTACCATCGGCACTACATCCTTCCAAGTTGTCATCTGTATAGCTAAAATGGCCAAGCAAACACATAGTTGGATTCGGATCGGTCGTGGCCCTGTCGCAAACACTTTCAACAGCTCTAAAAGCTGATTTCTTAGCGCTGGTAAGGAATCGCTTGGTATTTGTTGAACGTCATATGTAATCTATAAGATTAGATTTCAATCTGAATAGGTGGGGTTTGTGATCATATATACCTTTCCTCTCAAAGTGGTAGCCGCAAAGAGCTTCGCATCTGGCTCAGCATTTGATGATAGGATGCCAATCGTGATCTGCCATGCCTCTGCCTACAAAAAAAGTGAGCCTGTGTTAACAAATAGTTTGGCGCAATAGTATTGAAACTAGAAAACGCAACCTACCGACTTCTGGAAACTCTCTAAGAAACTATGCGCCGCCTCCTTCTGTCCCCGCTGACCATCGCGCATAGTATTTAAAGCCGCAATAACGGGAGTGAAGGCATCTTGCGGACCATTCCCGTTCGTGGCAACAGCGACCATTTTGATGGAGGGGTAGGTCTTGGGAGACAATAACAAATTAACGGGGTGATGTATTCATGTACAGTTCGTAAATTTATCGGCAAAGAAATTACCAAATATAGAGAAATCTAGAAAAGAGAAATTAAGTGTATCAAGAATATGTTATGAAATTTTTGTGGTTGTAGGGTTTCTTGGAAAGAATCAGAATGTTCTTTTGTTGTAGAAGTGATGGAGGGTTGACTTGTTCTGCCCGTTAAAGTTGTTGGTTGCCGCATCGAAATAAAGTTTTAGTGCCGTTTTGGCAGCCTTGTGGAAAGACAAGCTTAAGGTGCCCGTTAACCAACCGCGTCGAGAATTTTAAATATCTGATCAGGAGTTTAACGGATTAAACCCAACTCTCTCACCACTCAAGCTATCTTTTGAATAACAGTCATAGTCTTTACAGACTGTGTCCTTACGAGTAATCCCTTTAACAAAAATCAACAAAACTCATTATGAATCGAGGCGGTGGAGGTGGCCGAAAGGTCCTTCTTCCCCCAATTAACTTCATTTTCAAGCTGCTCCAACAGCATACGCCTGTGTCTATTTGGTTATACGAGCAATTGGGAATCAGAATTGAAGGAAAGATCAGGGTGCGCGCACAAATTCTCCCTCTTATGATGATACTTCTCTAATTGATGGGCTATCAGGGTTTCGACGAATTCATGAACTTGGTGCTCGATGATGCAGTGGAGGTCAGGCAAGCTACAAAGGATAAAGAAGAGAGTCGCAGGGCGCTGGGTTAGTTTTCAGATTATGTGAATCTTAAGGAACGGTTTACTAATACGACACAGGACAAATTCTCTTGAAGGGTGATAATGTTTCGTTAATCCAGAGCGCGAGTGGATAAGAGGTTATGGGAAGGCGTACATTCAGAATGGGTTGTTATGAGAACAAAAAGTACTGTAAGACCTGGACCATGAGTTTTAGGGGAGTTCTTCGGTCATCTGGCTTTCTATCGAGTTGTTTATATTGAGGTGGATCTATTCTCTGAATACAAGACCATCTTTAATCTCACCATCTCCCAGCAATAGTCCGTGGAGAAGACTATCATGCTCTCCTACTGGTACTGAGATTTCTGCTCCAGAGTTCAAGAATTGCTCCTCAAGAGCCAAACCATAGAGCAATACATTTGTTCCTGGATTCGCTGGATCTGTCATTTGTGACCCTGACTGCTGCCTGTATCGATGCAAGAAGTAGTCATAGAAACCTTTGCCATGACCAAGGCGTCTTATGAAGTTGCTTTTAGGATCGATGTCAAAGGCCACCCCAGGCAACAGTATCATATCTAGACCACCTTTGCTCGAAACAGTCTTCAATATACTTTCTCGTTCATCCACAGTCTCTGCAGGGATCGTGGGAATTCCCCAACTATCTCTTTTCAAGGCTTCAAAATCTGCAAGGCTACGAAGGTCCACCATATCCATCACGGAATGAGGTGTATCAGGTGACTGAGAAGTAGATTTATGAAGGTAAGGTACGAAGACCTGTTTGTCAGATTCCAAAGCGTGCCTTACAATTGCATCAGTTTGTAATTCCCCAGTCGGCATAGCAAGATATATCCCTATTCGTTTGGCCTGTTGATATGGTTTGAAATTGATGAGTCTGTGAAGAACAGCCGCACCTAATCAAATTAATGAACTGGCAGTATATAAATGTGAAACTCATTTTCCGATATGAACTAGGATGCTTACTTTGAGTATGTACGGACTCATTTGTAACTGTAGACAGAACCTTTTTAATCGAGAGACGGAGGTCCTTTTTGCTTGATTTCAATGCTGCTGATGAAGCCATTGTTGATAGGTATAAAAACTGCTTTTGAGCCAACCACCAATCGCTGAATCAACGCAACCTTGAAAGTTTAGAATATAATATCAGAAAAGGGCACTAGACTTATCAAAGCTTATCAATTAGCCTAATGATGATGAGAAAAAAGACTTGAGCAATCAAATAGCTAGAATATTTAAAATGTTGCTATTTTTAAGTATTTGCAGTGGAGGCTGCTTGCGGTGGCGCTAGATGTGGCTGAATGCTTATTAGCGATGTTACGAATTCCATCCCTAAATGGAAGTTCATGCTCGTAAGTCAAAAACTTATTCATCGACAACTACCATCCAGCAATATGGCACCACTCGTTCTGCCTTCGGTATTAATCGCGAGCGCATATTTACTGTCAACTGTGTCTGCGGAGCCAAATGTAGCTGAGCTCGTTGGAACATGGTCTACGAAGTCCGCCGCAGTGTTAACTGGCCCAGTACGTTTTTATTCTTAAATGAGGATGGCTGAATCATGAAAAATGCGATTAGCACGCGCTGACATCAAGAACTAGGGCTTCTACAATCCAGTTAATGATACACTACTCGAACCTACTCATACTGGAATCTCATATTCTTTCACCGCAGATGGCTACTATGAAGAGGCATATTATCGAGCGATCTCAAATCGTATGTATTCCTTCACAACACTGGAGCGAAGACGACTATTGCACGACAGAATATAACTGATAATACCGTAGCTGCAAAACCGAGCTGTGTGTCTTCGATAATGCAATGGCAACACGGTAAATTCGTCTTAAACTCGGATGGATCTCTTAGTCTGAGTCCCTTTGGCGTGGATGGTCGTCAATTGGAATCTGCTCCATGTACTGCCGGTACTGCAACATACACACGATACAACCAGAGCGAGACACTCCAGGTTTGTGATTGCGCTCGCCTATTATATTGGTTACCGATATATTGGAATACAAACAAGGTCGTATTGCTAACACTCTAACTTATAGAAATTCCAAGTCTACACGGATCCTTATACGAAATTAACTCGACTTGATCTTTACCAATTTGATGGAACACCTGTAAACCCGATGTTTTTAGCCTATAGTCCCGCTCTGATGCTTCCTACTGAAACTCTCAACCCTACAACTTCAGCAACGTCAACTTCGAGCTCTAAAATGAAGCGGTGGCTGGGATACGGGGACGAACCTGAAGAACCCACAACTTCGGAAGGCTACCTGCTTCCTCTCAACAAGAACGCCAAGCATATCAGTCGCGGTATCGAGCAACCGTCACTTATCAATCGCATCGATCTTGACCTCGTTTGGTGGGCTGGAGTCGGATTAACCATCTTTGGAGGCGCAGCATATCTGTTATGATCATTTTGAGGCTGCACGATAGACTGTATTGTTGGATGTTTGTAAATTTGAAGGCTTGGGGTTAGGAGATGAGGCATATATACCAATGGTGTCTGCAAACCAAACACGGTGGAGTTTTTTGAGGGTTACCTTTTTCTGGGATATAAGAACTTTTGGGTGGGATTGATCCTACATCCACACTCAAGCAAGGCGTTGGAATTTTTCTATTGCGCAGGTTGTAATCTTTAGAAGTTTCTTTTCTCCCAATATTCATGCTAGAAATGTCAACCGAAGTAAAAAAAAAACCGAGTCTTGTATTATGTTTCTAGATTTTGATTGAGTTGACGCAGGGTTTGGCAAATTGCTAATCATTTGAAGATTATATTAACTTTCTTTTCGGCCTTCTAAGAATCCCACGAAAAAAATCTGCCCTTACTATCTTTTGTTCAAATATATCTTGCACACTGCTTTTTATAATTTCATATCATAAGATCATCCAGCTCAGGAAGTGAAACAGCTTCCCCAGTCACCACCTGCAGTAGCAAAGCTCAAACTGTCCACAAACTTTGATAATCCGCATCTGCCCAATTCATCACCACCACAAGTTTCTAATGGCAGCACGCGATCGTTAACAATGACTCTAACTAGTTCCTCACTCTCTCCTGTACAGGTCATCTTCTCGACATACATTCTTGCTGCAAATGGTACCGACCAACTCGCCGAATAGCCATTCGTTTGCAACACATCTTCTCTTGTAGTGTTTGATAATGCGTGTGTGGAATTATATAGACCGAGGGCGGAGAATATCCCAGTCATGTCGTTGTCATGACTGAAATCTGCATATAATTTTATGGACTTGTCAACGGGGAATGTGGCCGGATCGTCGTCTAGAGTATGGTTTGTAGAGGTGTGGTCTTGGAGGGGGGAATTTGTAAGGCGGGCAATCAGCTCGTTGGTGAACCCTACACCTTGTGTTGGGCCCAATGGATTGCCCCAAGAGTATCCGTAGTATTTACCAAGGGATTTGTAGTAGTCGTAGGCTTTCCAGTCGGCAGCCGTGAAAATCTTGCAAAATGGGGAAATAATTCCTGTAGGCGAGGCGACAGTATTGAAAGGGCAAAGATCCATGAAGTATATGGTGTCAGCCATAGTAAGGTTGGCACCGGGGAGGTTTAAATTAAGACGCGAAGTGATGTTCGGGGTGAAGATTGATGCCCACTTGGCTTGAGCAGAGTCTCCGATGGTGGAGTCAGGCCCATCCTCGAAAACAGTACAGAGACCATGATCGAGAGTGTTGTTGCTTCCTGTATCTTCACTGATAATAACGATGTCGAATGGATAGCTAGCATTCGCCGTGGATGACGAATCTGCCAAACGAGCCGAATTGAACCCTTGTGTCCAGTTTTGAGCAGACTCAACGACACGATCTTGACCCGAAGAACGAATGAAAGGAGTAATGGATGAAGCTAAGGACTTGTACCGATTATAGTACTTGATACCGGAGTTAATGAGTTCCTGTTGTCCAAAAACGCTAAGTTGATCGGCCCCTAAGGTATATTTATAGTCCTTGATGAACTTATAATCTGCTCCATAGGAAGTGGTGGTATTTTGAATTCTCTCAACAAGAGCCGTGTATGTTGCTGTCTTGCCAGCTGTAGGATCTCGTGCTCCATGACGAGACAAGATTTGAGCAAATGATATTTCACATTGATCAGGGACTGCGGCATTAATCTCTGAGGGAACTGAAAAATATGGAGAATATTGGCCCCAAAAATGTGATATCTCTGGTTGACAATAGTATCCAGCATTAATAGTATCACATGATGAGTTGGTAGGTAGTCCAAAGCCTCTATATCAATGATTAGCAAGAGAATATATAACAAGGGGAAACTTATAGATAAACTTACACTGCTGCCCAATAGACAAACCCTAAGACCACAACTGCTGTAATACCCATATTGATAACTTTTCTCCTTGATCCCTTCTTGAACCTTCTCAGATGCTGCTCAAGACTCTCGAGAATATCATCCGACTCTGTGCTAGTAACTGGATCTGATTCTTCTCCCGACGAGGGTAAAGGCTCATATTTATACCTTTCTTGTCCTGCCATAGCACGTCGTACCGCAGTGCGCTTTAATGAGCGCTTCATCTTTGCGGCTCTGTTCTCCCGTCTGTTCTCCTGTCTGTTTTCCCGTCTGGGCAAAATAAAAAATCTAGAAGCTCGAATTGGAAGGTTTCATTGGCTAGAATATCAGTTGACGAGAAGGTCCAATATTAGCATTCGCGGCCCTTTACCTGTACCTTGCAATTTATGAACTTTCAGCGCAAGTACGGAGGATTTGTTTCTTCAGAGCTTCCTAATTCAAGATTCAAATCGAATCCGACTGGCAAGTATCATTGATGCGTTTCACCACGTGTGGTGATCCCCAAGGATGTTGTAGTTGACCTGCATTACCGAACAAGAACCGAACAGGTTCGAACGATTATGCGACCACGTGATTCACCAAAGATGGGTGGACATCTGGAGCTGGGGTTAAAGTTGCACAGAAACTGGAGAAATGGGGTTTTAAATTGAGTGCACTCAGATATTGCAGAACGGTATGTCATATTAATAGGCAACTAATCGACAAATTTCGCAATAATCCATAGGCAATCGCCAGTTAAAAGCAAAAGTTCCCCGAGTAATCTTTTGAGATTTAGTATTTTATGAACAGTCCGGGAATTTTATGCACTTGATGGTACAGTCTATACTCCCCTAAACCGGGTATCTAATGTATCTACAAACGGCTGATAATCGCTCCAGCATACTCATGAGTCTTGGACTTTCCGCCCAAATCACCAGTCAAGGTCTTACCTTCTGCCAAAACATCGAAAATGGCAGTCTCTATTCTCTTTGCGTGGTCATTCAAACCCATGTGTCTCAACATCATGATGGAACTGAGGAGAAGAGCGGTAGGGTTGGCAAGAGCCTTGCCGGCAATATCTGGAGCAGATCCGTGGACAGCCTCGAAGATAGAGCACTCATCACCAATGTTTCCGGAAGGAGTAAGACCAAGACCACCAATAAGACCAGCGCACATATCTGAGAGAATATCTCCGTAAAGGTTAGGCATAACCAAAACTTTGTCGTTGTATGGAGTTGGGTCGGTAACAATCTTCAGGCAAGTATTGTCAAGTAATTCAGAGTCAAACTCGACAGCTGGGAAATCCTTGGAAACTCTGTTTGCGGTGCTCAAGAAAAGACCATCACTCATCTTCATGATTGTGGCCTTGTGAACAGCTCGAACCTTCAACTTGTTGATATCTTCGGCGTATTGGAATGCGAATCGTAGAACACGCTCACTGGCTTCCCTTGTAATAAGCTTGATGCTTTGTACGACTCCGTCTACTACAACGTGCTCAATACCAGAGTATTCTCCCTCAGTGTTCTCACGGATAAGAACGGTGTCAACGTTATCATAAGGTGTCTTGTATCCTGCGATTGAGCGGCATGGTCGAACGTTGGCGAAAAGGTTGAAAGTTCGGCGAAGAGTAAGGTTCAAAGATACATGACCTTTACCGATAGGGGTCTAATGTAGATTAGTACCAGGCGTAGGCGAAAGACTAATAGCTGGGATAGACATACTGCCAAAGGACCCTTCAAAGCGACCTTGTTTCTGTTGATACTCTCGATAGTCTCTGCGGGGATAGTGGTCTTTCCATCCCGGAGTTGCGGGGTAACGTCAACTGGTTCCCACTTGATCGGTGCCTTTATTCCGTGTCAGAATTGACTCGAGATTCTTCAAATTTTCTCCTTACCTTGGCGGCTGTGAAGATATCCTTCACGGATTGGGAAATCTCTGGACCGATACCATCACCCTCAATCAAACTAACTGTGTAAAGTCCCTTATGAAATGTCAGTGACTGTATTCCGAGAAATTTCTATAGTATACACTTGTGTCCCTTCCGTTCCGTTACAAAGTGGGCAGTATTGGAACCATTCTTCTGGTTGGGGAAATGCCTTACATCTGATCCCTTTTGGCCGTGGAATTGGGCAATCTTGGGTTTCTCGGTAGCATATGTGCGGCGGGCCTGCAATCATAAACAGTAAGCATGTGGTTCGAATGTTGAATATGCAATAGCTGCATGGGAGCTAGAACTAAATATATTCTTACCTGGACAGCGGTTGGTTTCCAAGCACGTGAAGATACTTGGATGCACTGTCTTCGCGCAGGAGCGCCAAAAGATCTGATTGCTAACATACTGTCTGCCAAATGAATTCTCGCCAAAAAAATGCAAGAATGTATTGGAAGAGGAGGGGAAAAGAGAGTAAACAGGTCCAAATGAGTTTAGGGAAAGAAGATTTGAAGTCGCGGCTAACTTGCGGAAAGTTGCTTTTTTCCTCAAGTAATGGGTTGCTACTTTGGATTCCGCTGTTCCCACTTTCAGCCGTTTTGGCCCGGAACCATTATCGGCAATTCCCGATTTACGATACTGTACCTAATGAGTATTGATGCTCAAATTATTAATGCATGAACGATACACGTTCGTACATTGAATTGAACGCCGTGAAGTAGAACCTCGACAAATTATAATATATTCCATAAATTCAAGTTCAATTCAATTCAAATTTGGAATCACAAAGCCGAATATGTAGCGTTGGAATTTAATTTATGAATCAATACCTTTAAATATCTGTTGCGACAATCTCGAATTAAACACGATTCAATATGACGGACATGGAGCGGACCATTTTGGACCACTACCAGCTTTCATCTCCATATCCTATAGAATGGCCGGCGGATAAGGATACAAGTGATGCTTCAGATGAGGAGGACGAAGATCCGAAGTCGAACCAAAATGGTGCAATGGCTGCAGCTGTCGCGCGCAGAAAGTCCAAATACTTCGCCCTGGAAAGAGCTAGTGATCGCAAGAGTCTCATTCCTAATGCACAAAAGTCGGGCGATGGGGTAGAGAATTTGGTTCAAAGAGATGAGCAAGATCCTCTAGGTAGCACCGATAGTGTTGTTAGAGTTCTACGGCAGCAGGGTCTACCAGTACAAGACGATATAGCATTGCGTTTGTCTATCCTCCATTTCTTTTCTACTTTCACTGACGGTACTAGGTAACAGGTTCCTCTTGTCGTCTACAACATTCTCGCCCGCCTTGTTCCTCTCCCAAGTTCATTCTACCGCCTCTACGCAAGATCTATTACGAGGTTTAGATATACTCTCTAGATCAATTGACCAAAAGTCCGCTTCCCTTAAGGTCCTCGTCGAATCGAACTTCGAACGCTTCGTGCGTGCCAAAGCCACAATTGACAATGTATATACTGAGATGAAATATCGGGGGGCAGAACCACCCGCAGCTTCTCGAGCTAGACCTCATTCCCGCCATGCCAGCAGAAGTAGTTTTCGAGCGAGTAGTGGTAATCAGATTGGAATGACGACTCCGGCACCTGTGGATGTCAGAAAAAAGAACGCATTGATGAAAGAAAGCGAGTATGGTGTCCTTGGAATAAAGACTCCTCTTTTAGACGTCTCCGCAAAGGCAGAAGAGGTGTGGGGACCGGCATTAGGGGGAAGAGAGAAGGAAGATAGCCTGAAAGTAATGGCTGGAACCGTTGATCGGTACAAAGAATATTACGAGGTTAATGCTGCTATTACCGATAGTATCAAGCGTAAAGACTATGAAAGTATTGTCGAAGAATATACAAAAGCAAGACGGTTCGCGGATGATGCAAAGAAACTCACCGAAACGCTAGGAAATACACCACCGACTGATCCTCAGATACACCAAATTCTTTTGGCTGCTCGCGTATGGCATGACGTCGAACAGCAGATTGAGGATTTTAAACGTGATGTATGGAAGAAACTATCATTGGCACAAGGTTCAGCTAGAACAGACGGGATTTTCGGCGCTCAACCGGATCAACACATGGAACTTATCGGAATATTACTCGAATTAGGAGTAACAGATAACCCTATTTGGGTTTGGTTACTGAGTCGTTTCGATCACCTCAAGGTCAAAATACAGACAACTTCGGATCGTTCCAAGGTCGAGATTGAAATTTTACGGCGACGACTAGCTAGTGCTGAAAAGCCTACACCTCAAGTTATTGCTACTCACTTGCGGTCACTTGGACGTCAAATAGTAGACAACAAACAAGTCTCAGTCGATTCTCCAGACATCATTGAGCTATGGGAAAAATTGAACTCGTTTCTCCATAGCATGTTCTCTGCACAAGGAATTCTTGGCGAAGTGACAGAATTCTGGCAAACTGTTCAGAGTTTTATTGATGGCAGAGCACAGAAAGCTTTACCAGTAGGTATTAATGGAAAGTCTCGAGAGCATCATCGACTTTCTGATGAAAACATTATTGAGCTGCAACAAGGAACAGTTCAGTTAGTAGATATGCTTCGGGAAAGTATATACGAGTTGTTTGTTGATCCTCCAATTGAGGATATTTCGGCACTGTTTTCGCCTCTACCACCCACCCCACGCACACCAAGGACGGCTGATTCGTTGACTCCGTCTGCCCTTCGAGGTTCTCGATTCACATTCGATCCAAACAATCTACCACCTCCATCCCCTAGACGAGGTGAAGCATGGGAAAAATTTGCCTTCTGGCCACCATGGTCAAATTCAGCCAGTGGAGTCCATTATTTGGCCAAATTCCTTGCGCTTGTAGGTTCTGGTGCAAGTGAAATGTCAGGAGTTTCACCTGTCATCAATGGAGATGGTTCAGCTCTGGAAAGATTAAAGGCTCTTGTTGGAGGTGCCCGTGAGAGATGTGTGACTGCAATACTCGCAGCATGGAATAAAGATGCCGAAAACATCAAAGTTTTGGAAGATTGGAGGCGTTCTCCAGATAAACGAGACCTAACCAGAATGCCAGCCAATTTCAGTGCTTTTGAAAGCGCGATTCTATCGGGCATGCAAAAAATTCTTTACATTTCCGATGCATCAATCAAGCAAGGCTCGGCTGAGATTGTTCTACCTCCGCCAGCCAAACTCTTGCAAATGGTCCGCAGTCAGTTCGTGACAACCCTCTATAAAGCATTGAGTGGAATGGTCGAGAACGCAGAAAGATCTGTCAAGAAAACCGAAGATGATTGGACCGCCGATACCGATGGCTTGGCAACTCCTGTGGCGATGATTGTTGCTACAAGCATGGGTGCTGGAACTGTCGATGCTAGCGATCGCGTAAGTCGAATAACCTATATCCTTTTTTGATAACTGAATTGACTCTTGTAGAATGTTCGAATGCTTTTAACTTTAAGCAATCTTCAAGCACTTCGTGTTGATGTCGTTCCAAATCTTACAACGCAGTTCGAGAATGCTTTCTCGGTCAAACTTACAGAGGAAGCTAAGACAATAAGAGATGTCCTAGGGCAAATTGACGCTCGTCTTTTCCAATCGTATACTAAACCTACTGTTGAGACTCTCCGCGATATTGTGCGTCGTGGGGTTCTGGCACCGGATTGGGCACCAACCGAACAACCAAAAGAAGTTCGTCCTTATGTATACGAGGCTTTACTTTGTTTCGTTATCGTCCATACCCAAGTATCTACTACTGCCTCTTCCCTCACCGGTCAAGTTCTCTCTTATCTCTTAGAGCAAATATCCCTGGAGTTCTTAGAGGCCTTCAAACAACGTCAGCGATTTCCTCTCAATTCTCTTATGCAAGCTACTCTTGATATTGAATTTGTCGCACAGACTATGAATCAATATACAACAGAGCGAGCAACAGAGACATCAAGCCAGATCTATCAGGAGTTGGATAAAGGAACAGATGGTGAAGCGAGAGCCAGGTTACAAAAAATACTACCGGGCATGAGAGTAGATTTGAAGAGATTAAGGGAGGCGAGTAAGAGTGAATTTGCTTGCTTCAAGAAGGCGAGGAGTGGAAATAAAGCAGATAGAACTGCCAGTTCTAGTGCGCAAAGTACCATTTAGACAGGAAGATCAATTAGAAAATAACCTCTTCCAAGATTGCTCCATCGTGATAGCAACACATGGACCTTAATCGAAAACTCTAACCAGTGGCGAAGGAAATCCGCAGTTGATTTAAAATTCGAATTTCACAAAAATTAGAGAATTATTGTTATGTTTGCGAAGTTCCTGGATATCTCAAAAGCATTGCAGAATCATTGTGGATGCCCTTCTTTTTTTTCTGACGATTCAGAAATATTGTAATATTTTGATTGTTTGGATACATCACAGAGTTTCTGTACTCATTTGCCAGTACGCATGTATGTATGTTGAATATCATAAGAGCTGTTGGATTGACTAGGCCGTAAAGTCATACTATTTAGAATATACCACATACCTTATCCCACCTTAATTAAAATTCAAGAAGAATAAACATCGCCTCCCCTTAATTTGTTCCTTGGACTAGGAGTTCTCACTCACTCTGCCTGTTGACTTTTCAACATTCCCCGTATTCGGCGTCCAAAGATCCAAAAGCTTCTTAACCACATCATCTCCCCTCTTCGAAATAATCGGAATGTTAATGACATCTTTTTCATCATCACTATCATCCGAGATTTCACTATCAGAATAACGTCGGCCCATACGTCTATCATTGCGACGTGTTCTCACTCGTTTGGTTCTACTATCATAAGTAGTATCACTATCACTCCCTGAGCTACCTGAATCATCGAGATTACTCATACTCATATCTCTAGCTCTCCCATTGCCTCTTGGTCGTGGTCTGAAGCAATCAATGAAGACTGGAGGTGCTGCTCCAGGCGGTGGCGGCGGAGGCGGTGGAGGAGGTCCAGGCGTTGGAAGTGGCATTCCAACTGGTGGGCCTGGTCGTGGAGGAAGACCATTGTTGAAGCCTGGGCGTGGTGGCCCTCGCACAAGCAAATTGTAAACCTCATAAGGTTTATACTCTCTCTTCAGAGATCTTCGAGCGATCAAATGCATCATCGTTGCAGTTTGGGCTGCATAACCGCGCGCAGCGAGATCCACTTCCCCGATACTATTGTGAAGACTTAGTTCGACCCAGCACCATTCAAATCTGTGGTCTCGTTCTTTCATTTGAAGATCTTCCAAGATTCTGGTCATGTGCGTAGCTTGTTGATCCGTGAGACGAACTTGAGAGTTGATAACGGAGCTTCCACGCTTATTGAATGAATCTACGCGAGCGACTATGTCGGGAAGTGTGTTATATTCGTGGGTTATGATTATCTTGAACCATGTGCGAGGTTGACTGGATTCGATAGGCTCGGCTTGTCGAAGAGTGTACTCAGCGTATGTTGTGAGAGCACCCAATAATTCAGCATCGCTGTAGATGTGGGCTTCGCTTGAATTGAAATGTGGTTTAGGGGCCGGAGGTGGGGGTGGAGGTGGAGGTGGACTACTAAGGCCCCTAGGTGCTGTCATTGGAGGAGGTCTTATTGTTGGGAGCATAGCAGGAGGCGGAGGCGGAGGCGAATATAGCATACCTCTAGGAGGAGGGGGAGGAGGACCTGATAGCACTCCAGGAGGTGGTGGGCCTGGTTGAGAAAACCCTGGAGGTGTAGGAGGCACAGGAAAGCGCTGTACAGGGGTTCCCATAGTTCCACGAGGTATCGGACTTATTCTTTTGCCATCATCCAGGTGCTCTCGAACAATGGCTAATATGATTCGACCGTTTGAATGCTGCGGTAGAATAGGAGTGACGGACTTATTAGCAATGAGACGCATCCATCTATTGTTTTTATTCTCCTGTAAAACCTTAAGCACCACTACCTCTCGACGCACTTTTGTCTGTCCAAAAGGACATAGAGCGATATCAAGTGTACTGTATTCAGATCTTGTCAGGCTACTGAACGTCTCAAGCCAGCTATTGTTATTCAATTGGCTCAGAATCGTACGCATGTGCGTGGCTTCCAAGCTGTGAAAAGCTGAGTGAGGGATTGGTCTAATGTCGCAACCTTGAATGAGAAAAGCGTCGAGTACGCTTGAAGTACTTTCCAAGACTTTCTTCATCTCAGAAGCAAGAGACTCCTTGCTTCGAAAGAGACTTTTGATTTTGAAGCTAAAGCGGTTGTGGGGAGAATTGAAGAGTTGACCTTCTGGTACTCGGGGTCTGTTATCATCAGTACCAGGAAAGTTGCAGTCATCAATTCTTCGTAAAACTTACTCCGCGTGTTTTTTCACTACTTGCTCCTCCTCCTCCTTATTTGTTACTGAATCCACCTTGTTATCCTGGCTTTTCTCATCCGATAATGTTCGTGGAGATATTAGGGGATTCGTTAATGGCAATGCTTGCTTCAATGGCGGCGTAGTGGGACCTCTGTGGCTCTCGTATGAGGGGGGGTTGGTCTTAATCATATCAGTACACGTTCAAAGGTAACTCGTAGAGGCTCATATACTGTGGGCTTTGTAGAAAGGGTTGAGTGTTATGGAAGGTAGAGGAAGTGTCTGGAAACCCAGATGTGTCTCGGGAAATTTACTCACATTCAGGTTAATAAATATTGGGGAAGACGTGGAATTTGGAATCGGCGGTCTTGGCATGAATATCTTGGCAGGGGGTAGAGGAGGCGGAGGGCAGTATATAGCGAAATCTGGGCATGGGTATCGTCTTCTCCTAGATATAACCGAGCTAATATCACTATCACTATCCGACCCACTCAGCGTGTATGAAGAGCTACCGCTGGAACGAAATTTTCGACGCCGACTTGGTGAAGATCTATAAACCAGATCGAAGGTGCGGTTGATACGTTCGTGATAGAGAACGACCTTTTCGATATCGACTTTTCCAGAAGATCTGTATTTGGTCAGTAGTTGCTTCTCGATGGAATATTTAAACTCACAGATCTCCTAGAAGCGAGCCAACGGTAACAACTTGGTATACCAAGAGAAGATGCAATTGGATCTTTTTGAACCGCTCTAGGTAGGCATATGTATCGTTGTCTACACGATACCACACTGTAGTCTCGAGGTTATTCAAGAACTTTTCCTCGTCGAGCTTTAATTGCGTTGGTCCGACAGGCGCAATGGTCTCCGCTTTGGTTTTCTTCGCACTTTTTTGCTTTTTCTTTCGTTCCACCTTCTGAGCAGCTTTTGTGGCCGTAGGAGCAATCTTACCCAAGACCATCGCGCACTCTCCTACCAGCAAGTTCACAAATTGAAGGCCATCATCGCTGAAGACGTGATTCTGGGGTTTACCCTCGTCTTCTCGTTTCAAAAGGCCAAGCACTTCGTTGAGCGTACCAATGGTGGAACTGAGAAGGCTAATATGTTCTTCAACAACACTAGGTATAAGGTATTCATTCTCCGTAGAGAGCAGTCGATATCTATGGAAAACGAAAGAAAGCCGTCCAGCATAAGCCAAGATGCTGTTTAGGCCCACTACATCTGTCGCTGCGACCTTTCCCATTCTTGCTGTGTCTTTTCTCAGCAGGAAATTAATGGTCTAGGTGGAATGAAGGGATTGAATGAGATATTCGAATGGTAAAGGTCGAGTTGAAAAGGGAATTGAAACCCCCAGGCAATCAGAGTAGATGCATGCTGCCTTGTTTCCCGCTTCAAACCTATCGAAGTGAGGCTGACCGGCCGCATATGCTTCATTGGAGGAAATGGAAACAGATGTTATATTAAGCCACAATCCGACTCAATTGTAGTCATGCAGAGAATCTGCATCTTTTTTGATTGTAGGTAAAGTGTTTTGCGTTGCACGATTATCAATTTAAAACTCACCGACTAGACTCTGCGTAATCGGTAATGGCCATTTAAGAAGCCATCTGCGGATTAAGAGAATAATCATCTTGTCCGTAACGTTTTTCGAACCATCTTATGGAAGTAAGTACAAACGCAATACATCAATATCGCTCTTTCTAGGATTGACCTGTTTCTGACCCGAGCATTTGGGGTCGAAATGTAAATTCTAGAAGAAAAGCTGGACGTTGTCTCTCACAGATATCTAAATGGAGACTAATGACCATAGAAATATGCCGGCATCCGCAGACCGATCAGCTTACCAAAGTTTCCCTCACAAGCAGGGCGATTCGTGTTACATTTCACCACATGGCGAAAAAAATCGGCCAATACCGACATTGCAAATATGGCGTCATGGATGGATGGATTGACACCGAGTTCATATTTCTCTACACCACTTAAGCATAACCCTAGTCAAACCCTCCACACTACCAGGAATTTCCTCCAATGCAATATCTACTTTCCACATACGACCTGCAATTCCACCCATTTGTGCCGCACCGATAGCTGCAGATATAAGCAAATCATAATCTACCAATCGTTCCCAAGCCCCCAAAGCGACATCCCTCCCCCATACTTTAGCACTACCTCCTAAAGCTGTAACTCCCGTGCTTGATGTCTGTATCTTATGCCTTGATGTCAAGGAGCTATACTCGTCGTAAGCCATTGCAAAATTGCAAGTATCTGTGTCTAGAATAATGTCAAGTCGTGCGGCAGCTATCAGCATAGCGAGTTCCAGCTCGGATAAACCCTGAAGGATGTGGAGTTTAGAGTCCGGGGCTGACAGTACCATGTTAGCCATATTAAATGATTGGCCACGCAATGGGAAGTTCTGCATTGAAAGACTTGATATGGGAAGAATCGAGGAGGTAAAAAATGCAGGCACCGATTTAGAGCGGTAAAAATTTGATTGAATATAATGCTTGAAACTTTTGTCGTTATTGTATAGTTTCTGGTTGCAGTATTAGTTATATAAGTGTGATAGAGAACATAGGACCTTACCTCGATCATGTTCTGCCAAAATGATAGGAACTCTTTTTGTCCAGGTGTCGAGATATCAAATCCCTCATCATCGTAATCATCGCCGTCAACAATGAGGCCCTGTTTACATACTTCCCAAAATTCTGGAAGACTTCTAGGTAATGATAAATGAACATATCGGTGGCTAAAACGACTTTTGACTCTCTTTTCTAGACTCTCGACTACATCCACACGGGTGGTTAGACCAAGTACAGCAATAGGCGCTTTCCTGGCCTGTGCTATGTCGAATAAATTATAGAGTAAAGTTTGTCGAGAATGTGTCGTGAATAGGTCAAATTCGTCTAGTACGAAGATAACAGATTTAGCAGCATGGTCTGTCTCGATTTCTGATATCTCCGATGGATGGGAGAGTAAAGCCAGAAGAGAGGCCAAGGTATCGGCATAATTATTAATCTGTATGAAATGTTAACACAGGCATGATATTAAATCACACAGATCTTTACCTTGCCATTAGAGTCATCTTCAACTTCCATTTCCCTGCCCAACTGTCTCCATATCTCGCGCAACGCTAGCCGATCGTCAGTATGGATGAATCCGTTAAGTCTAACGACATGGAATTTTTGTCTATGGTTTTTTCCAAGATCTGAAATTACGGTTTCAACCAGCTGCACATGAATTAGCTTAACGTCTAAAAATATCGGCATGGATCTTACGGTAGTCTTTCCAGAACCCCTTGCGCCAATAATCAACATAGAGTTACCCTCGCCCGCCAAAACTGTTTGTTCGATGAGCTGATGTACCTTATGCATGTCATCTTCATGGCCTTGGATTGTTAGACGTTTCTCTCCGGTAAGGCGATTCAGCAATGCTCTTTGCATTGTTTTCAGATGGGTTTCAAACCCCTCGATGCTGGGAACTTCATTTGAGATTGGACCCAAATCTGTTTCCCCATCGAGTAAATCATGATCTACATCAGAAATGCAAGTCTCACAAAGCCATTCACCCCGAGGCTTCTTGGGAATATTGCCGCAAGATTGGTGAACGGCATAATCACAATTCTCACATAGAATAATCTCGTTCGGTTTCTCTGAATCCAATCCTTCGCAAACAGCACATGATATTTCGTCATCGGAGTCGCTTACACCATCATTTTCAGCAGCTCTCGCTGCTTCTGCTGCTACCCTAGCCTTCTGACACTTCTTGCAAAACCAATCACCTTCGGGCATTTTTGGCACACTGTAACATTTCTGATGCACAATGAGCGGGCATCCATCGCAAAACAAAATCTTGTTCGGAGCTACCGAATCAGGTTTTGTACAGATCTCGCAAACAGCACCTTCATAATCGTCCTCATGATAATCATCATCAATCGAACGCGACGTGAATGGTATAGTCTTGCCCTGTAAATTCTTGAGGTGTGCCTCAGACTATTTTCTCGTTAGTACACATGACGTTTATATCTGCAACATCGTCCGACGATAAGCAGTTTTGCTTCATAAATGATTTTACCTACCGGAATATCTTTAAACCCCTCTAAATTATCCTTGCCAGATTCATCGAATGCAACACTCTTCCTTACTGTTGAATTTCTAGACTTGCTAGGAGTTAGGATACCTTTTGGAATCGCGGCCGCTGAATCTGCCAAACCATCTATTATCCGCCTCGGCCGGCCACGTTTCGGTGTGCTGGATCCAGGTATTTCAGTAGTCTTTCCTCGAGCCTTTGAAACCACGTCTTTTGAATTGGAGAATCGCGTCGATCGACTACTGTATGATTTTGTAGACTTCTCCGCATGTTCTACATCTTCATTACTAGCTTCGGTATCCTTATTCTGCTTGTTCTTCGTAGACTCATTTTGAATAGCTTGTCGTGATAATGCTTTCGCCTTCTCAAGATATTCTTTATTCTTAGGCGGTCGCCCACGACCACGTTTCACAGGGGGCACCACTTCCTTCGCTGTAAACTTTGCCGCCTTGGTGCTTCTCGCTACCGGTTTGGTATTCGATTTCCCTGATACATTTGTATTCTCTTCCTCGTCATCCGTAACCTTAAAGTCGTAGATATCATCGCCCAATTCGTCTGGACTATCTTCAGTCTCCTTCTTAACGCCTAATCCAAGCAGTTTCTTGAAACGGCCCGAGATACCACCAAGCCTGGAGGTAGGCACATCTATCTTTTGACGTTTCGCTGCAGATGTTTGCGATTTTGCAGGTAGAGGGGATAATTCGTCGGCTTCATCTGATATACGAGATCTAAGGCGTTTCCGTGTACTTGATAGTTCTGGTGGTGACATAATCAAGAAAGGGTGACTTTAGACTTTCTTTGTGTCTAGGAAATCATTCATGTCTTTGGCAGATTTGATGGAGACCAAATGGAGCGGTCGACAATTATAAAGGTTGCTTGGGAGACGCGTCGTGAATTAAAATAGCGCTAGCGGCCGCTGTACTACAAGGGCTTTCAAAGGTCATTATCGTTCTCGGCTGAAATTATTACATGAATGTGTATTGAATATATCAAGCATCATTCAAATCATCTGATGTCCTCAAAACATTGAATCGTTCAAGGCTTTTTACACTCAATGTCTACTTGTTGCTCCTATATGTTTCTAACATACTCTCTAATTTCTACGGTGCAAGTGCGCCTGTATCAAGATCGTTCATTCCATGCAAAACCTTGAATGGGTCACCAAGTTGTGCGATTCTAAATTTCCACTTCACTGAGAGAATAGCATATAGACAAGAGCAGGGTGTCCAGTAGTTTGGATTGTCATATTAGGTGTAACTTTCAATATTCAAGATGAGTTCAAAAGTTAAGACCATCTGAATGTTACAATTAAATTCAGAAGTTGAAAGGCTCAGGTTGTCGGACAGCAGTCCTTGATGTTGGAAACCCTGACTCATATTGTAGCGCAACACTGTCTCAGTGTTGCATCATGGATGGGCAAATACTACCTTTGTTTGGAAATACGAAAAAGCATCTATATAGTATGGCCAATGATTTCTCGCTGTCTTGATGTCCTTATGCAATGAACTGGTCATGAGCAGTGAGGCTGTGATCGAAGAAAATTACTGGTCGATTATCACTATGTAAAGTACTGTCCATTCTATTATCTCTTTTCCTCTCGGTTGTTCCGATCAGAGACAGCGTGAATAGAGAAAGATCTCCCAATCATTGCAACCTTATTTATCCTTCCACTCAAATTCCATGGCAACGTTCTACATAGTGGCTACCTAGTACGCAAGGCTCAATGATAATCCCGTACTATATGGGTACTATATTGTGACTGTTGAACAATTTCGTGCACTTAGATCACATGATTTGGATCTTTACAGCGATAGTCCTGTTAGTTAGGATGAAACTTATTAGATTAACTTCGTTATGAACGGCTGAAAGCCATCAAAAAATTCCCCAACCAGGCATACCAGATGTCCATTCTATCTTATCATTATGGTCATCTCTCATATCCTTGCGCCATGAGACACTTCGCCCTCGACTGCCTCATAAAAATAAACAATTGCGCCGGAACAGTAGCCCTAGAATATTACCTAGGACGAGTAAGCGGGCAAGTCTTTCCCGTCTTCATTCACTTCCCTGACTGTAACATTGAACATATCCTTCATTTTCGCCCCGAACTTGGTCCAAGTACACTTCCCAGGAATGCAGTGACACACACATCCACAATCCATCACATCGTCTTCTCTTGTTTTGTCGCCCGCGTGGAACCCCAACGTCTTGTTCTCTTGATAAAGAAGCAGCTCAAGAATCGATAAATAGATGAAAATGTCCAATTCCCCTTCATCATTATCCGATGGTTCTTCTGACGTGACAATATTACACTTGTCATACATGTGAAATTTGCCAGAAACCCCGTTGAAACAATTCGGATCAAAAGCCATCATAGCGTACACCCGCAACTCGCCCTTTTTCGTTAAAAAGTATTGCATTGTCGTTTTCTGGTATTTCCATATATATTTTCCCGAAAGTTCCCGACCCTCAAGGTATTTTTCAGAAGCAGTATACTTGAAGGATAATCTCTGATGAGTTGAAAAACAAAAATTTCTGCGCTTCAATCTAATTTGTTTTCCAGAAGCAAGACACATAAGATATCCTCTGCCCCTCTTATTGACAGTGAGCCAGGAAGATTCAGAGGAAGGCGGTGGTAAAGGCGAGTCGTCCCGTGTAGATGCAAGGTGAAGTCCAGAGGCAGGGGCTGCAAGATGCCAGCGTGCTTGTGACTGGGGATTGATGAAACATTCTACCTTGAGGGCGCCGTGATAATACGTCGACATCTCTAGGAAAAGGTGTTTGGAATTATGCTTGGGAAGTGCGAAGAGAAGTTTGGGAATGTTCAAGTGTGATAGACCAGCAGCCGGGGGAAGAGCGTATCTTTGTTCACTACGTTCCAAGCTAACTAAGCACTAGTCGTCAAATATGACATCTATCACATACGTACTAACCAAGTGTATTGGCATTGATCCCTCTAACCCAAAGAGGTTAAGGCTTCTAACTCTGAACACAACTACAGAAGAAAGTGTAATCCAGGCCGCTTTTCTCCGACCAGATCGATTGCACAAGGCTACTCTGATTTTTCGCAATCATTGCCTTGTTGTTAGGGTCATGAATGATTTATTCAATTGCACCTTTTTATGGTGGGTTCTATTGCCTTGCCTGATTTCGTTTGCAATGCCGGTAGAGTAGAAGCCTGCTTCCTTTTTTTCTTCTTCGGACGATCAATCCCTGAAAAAAAGGTCATTCTCCTGCGTCCAAGTCCGATATTAACTGCAATTTCGAGGCCAACTCCCGGAAAACAAGTTCATAGGATACTGGAATTTGCGCTAAATCTACCTACCGAATCGAACCGTTCATACTCAACGGGTTCAGCGGGTCCGACACTAGACTCTAGCTACTTAGGTAGACGGATCGACATCCGAAAGCTAGACTCAACATATTATCTCAACAACACCAAAAGTAAAGCTGAATTCAACAACAGGTTTATACCACTTATCAGAAACACCATATCAGAAACACCCTATCAAAACGGCAATTCCTTATCTCCAGACAAGTTTGTTTAGGTTCAGATGGAACTTGAATGATGAGGGGTAAGCTTGAGAAAGCTAGATTTATATCTATCTCGACGATGCAAGCATTGGGTTCAGATCTTTGGCTAGGATTGAATACAAACCTTTGATTAGTTTGGCAGTATCTACCAAGCACAATAGGTATATGACTTCTTCAATTGCATGTGAAGATCAGCTTGGACGCTTTACGTACTCCATACCCGGGCGATATGAAAGCAGGGAATAATGAGGGAAACAATTGGTTAGAAAGTGTGCAGCCCAGGTGCTAGCATATACTTTAAAATAGACATCCAGCCACATGAACTCAAAAAGTACGTATCGCACTAAGCCATTTTGAGATAAGGTTATTGTCCTATTTCCTATTCCCGCGTGAGAGATTCGACCATCCAATGATACTCACGAAACCTTATTCTCAAATGGGGATAGTGTGATACTAAGTCGTTGAGTTTATGCAGTGTTTGCTTTTTGGTTCCCAAATGGATTTTTCTTCTGATGGCACGATGATCTAGGAAAATCTGCCCAGCCTCGAGGTCGGAGGTGCATGCCGGTAGTGTCGGGACTACAAGCTAGGCTAGCTCTAGTCTATGATTATCAATCGAGTCAACACGCACTAGCTTATGCTAACTTTTCTTAGAGTTTTACATGGTGAGCAACTTTGAATGCAGTGATGTTATTGACCAAAAGTTGTCGGAAGATTATAGATTGTTGGAGCGATTGTTGTCTCATCTGGGCACTTGAAAATGGTGAAAGACACTGAAAAGACTAACTTGTTACATTGATTCATTCCGAGTACCGATACCCAACATTCCATCATTATCATATAACTCTATCGTACACGTACCACCTTTCATAAGCTCATTAAGCACCAGCATGCAAGATATATCCACCATCGACAGCCACGGTCTGACCGTTCAAATACTGATTGGTAGCCGCAAACAATATCGCGCCGGCCATGTCTTCATCCTTGCCAGGTCTTTTGGCGGGAACCTTCTCATACTTCTCCTTCTCAATGTGACTCTTCTGATCCTGTCCACTCTCGCCACCAGTTGTCATCTCACTAGGGAATACACCTGGAGCAATGCTATTGACTCTGATCTTCAATCCGTTGCCCGCGATCTCCGAAGATAACATCTTTGTCAAGTGGATAGCTGCAGCTTTGCTGGCGTTGTATCCGAAATGATGTTGTGAAGATTGGACGATGCCGGAAATTGAGGAGATGTTAATCACAGTTCCGGAGTATCCGTATTGGTGATCCGAAGCCTTCTGGAGCAGAGGAAGGAAAGCTGTGGTCATGAAGAATAATTGAGGGACATTGGTACGGTAGGTATTGCACCAATCATCGAATGTCGAACTCTCATCATCAAAAAGATTCTTCTTCATTTCCTCCGCAGTCTTGGCTTCCGTTTGCTGGGTAGCTCCAGAAATTCCGGCGTTGTTGATTAAGATGCAGAGACATTTCTCCTTGGATTCAATCTCCTTTACCACACGAGCAATCTCATCTTTGCGGGTGACATCTGCAACGATAGGGATAATTTCTCCCTCAATGTTTTGGCCATGGTGTTTGACAACATTCTCAAGCTTTTCTTCGGTCCGGCCCACAATATATACTTTGGCACCGTTCACAGCCAGTGCTTGAGTTGCCATCAAACCAATTCCTGATCCGCCACCTGTCACGAGGGCCACCTGCTTTATGTGAGTCTCATATCCATTTCAATATAAAGAAGAGGAGAATTACCTTGCCCTTGACATTGAACACATTGCTCAAAAGAAAGTTCTTGTTGGTATCAGACATTTTGGTTGTAGAGGTTGAGAAGTGATTTGAAGATTGTTGAAATTGAGGATTGGAGATGCTTTTCATATGCTTTTGATATGGCGTTATGGAGGAAATGCTCCGGGATGGAATTCTGCAGACGCTTCGGTGGGATGAATTGGCAAATGTCATTGACGTCATTACTGAAAGGTGTTTGGGACGACTGATACGTAATAATGCATTTTGTGACATGATTGTGGACTGTTTCTTGCAAAATATGAGCAAAAGACGTAATATTATTAAAAGAAGATGTAAGAGATGATTGATTGACTGAATTCGAAAGAGAAAGAGATAGAAAAAGAGAAACTACTAGCAAGGAAAACATCTCAAATGTATTCACGCCATCAAACTATGATCACAAATGCAGAAAGCAATAAAAACATGCAGATTCCCATAATAAAATGAATCGTCGATAACAATTCCCATCTTCTTGGTTTTGTATGCCTAAAGTCGGTGATGTCAATACTAATGTGGAGTCTGGACCTGAAGATCTCTCCCGCATTTTAATCGATGACGTTTAGCGAATGGTGTTGTCACATGACTGTCACGTTTCTTCTCTTTCTATATCTTTGGTGTTGCATTGGCGGAAACTTATTTGTTAACTATCATCCTCAGATTGAACGGCAAATAGATATCTGTATATATACCTGTGGAAATGAATCGAATACCCAAACTGGATACTATCTAGGTAACTAGTTTTGGTCGGGCGAATAACCTGTCAACGTTTGTAACTTTTCTGGCAAACTAGTTGGTGTGCTGATAATTCTTTCAGAATTTCGGAGGGAAAGAGAAAAATTGCATCACTATCAGCGCTCCGGATTTTAATTCATTTTTAAATGCGAACTCTGCGATTTCAGGTCTGGTAGTGCTAGACGAGAAGTATTGGATGGACTTGAGTCCATACTAAAGATCCCCCTTTTACGCGGAATGACAAGCGATATTATTTGCATTTACATTAGCTCTAAGTTTCACCTGTAGTTCAGTACGGCACCAGAAGAAACTGGGTATTGCGAGCGATAAGTATGAGAGAGAGATGGTCATAAGTTCTGGATAGTGTGCCAAAACAGAAGAGAACTCCGAAATTGCTGGTATTGGCGTGCGGGGCATTGACAAACTCAATAAGAAACTGCATACGGGCCTTTGAGATTGCAGAGATGGTAAGGCTAGAAATCATAAGTTCGTAATACTGTCGAGTGCAGGAGCTTTCAAGAAATTCTGGATAAGTAGTCAGGGCTGTTTTGAGTTCTTAGCAGACAATAACAACGATGGAGCGGTTAAGAAGCTTAAAATATTACGTCATTACAATATCAGTCCTGGTATTATCTAGGAGCGTCCAGATGAGGTCAAGTGAGTTGCCAAGAACGGCCCTACAGAGAGGGAATGAAATGGGTATACACTCGAGCCTGAGAAGTTTCATAGACAATATTACGCTATGAAGTGTTTGGAAGGGCAGCCAGGAGGAAAGAATCCCAGAAACAAGGCTATGCATTAGACAACAACCAAAAGATGACGAGAAAAGGATCTAGTAATATCACTAAATCTTGAAAAGTGCAATGCTTCTTTGATTCGAGATATAAAAGCATTATTTAATTCAGCGCCTGTGCCTTTTTATCGGACAAAAAATTGTATCTCCTATCCAATCTATATCTCAGACTTTTTATCATTAACTCGTCTCAATGATAAACACCCAAATGCCTCCCTCCCATTATCCAACGGTATTCCTCTTGATATCACATCCTTCACACCCTCGCCTTCCAGAACCCAATGATCACTGCCAAAAGTATCAATCAAACACCCGACCAACATTCCAACCATCATTGGCGCCATCTTCGATGCTGGGCACGGAAAACTACCTTTCCCAAACGGCATCCATGCTTCCTTGTATTCCATGTTACCCTTACTCTCCAATTCATTCCATCGTTCAGGTCTGAACTCATTCCCATCCGTTCCCCATATCTCTTCAGTCCTTTGTATATACTCAACATCGACCGCGAACATTGAGCCATTGTCTTCATTCTGACGATAAATTCTCTTGGTCGGTGGATACAAACGCAGAGCTTCAAAGACTATATCTCGAGCCGAACATCTTCCTATCCGTTCGCTAAATTGTTCGGCTGTCATATTCATCAGAAATCGAGAAAGAACATCTCTCCATTCAGCCGCAATATCAGACGAGTGACGAAATGAAATTTCGAGGAAACAACGAAGAACAATTCTCCATAGCGTTTCGTATGCAGGGAGAAGAAAGTTGAGTGGATTCTCATTCTCGTAGTTGGTGGATAGGGATAGCGAATCGAGTTCGCGATGTATTGACTTCTGCATTGGGATTTGTAAGGGGTTGGTGAAACAGGAACATTTGGATGATATCCAGAGGGAGTTGATGAGTTGGGTTACGCGGATGATGGGGATCTGCATGGGTCTCATGTGTTCGGAGGGAAAGAATTTGAGAAGCACAAATCGAAAACAGAAGACTTGGATTAGTGGACTGAGCGGTGTGATCCCATTTCCAGAGATAGAGGGGGCGATTTCATCATTGAGGATAAGGGAAACTTTTGGCAGGGTGGAGATCGATTCATTGGATGCCTTCAATAGAGATCTAGCTGCTGTAAGGAAGGATCGGTAGAGAGGTTGATCGGTCGTTGTAAATGCGTTAGAAATGGAGAAAACGCGCACAAGTCGTTGGTTCGGCCGAGCTCGAGAGGGAAGTGAAGAACTTTTCAAAATCTCCGTCGCTTCTGACAGGTTCCGGATGGAAATGATCTTTTCTTTGCAGGTACATTTTTTGTAGAGGTTTGTGCGTGTCGAAATGCAGATGAAATAGTATGTAAAAATTGGAGCAGTGATGGAAATAGCTAGCGCAAGTATCGAGTCCATCATTTTCACTCAACCTGAAAGTTTTCTCTCTCTGGGATAGTAAAACTATCGCTGTTCTTGACTAGTACTTGTAGGTGAATAAATGGCAGCTTCCACCTACAGTATCCTGGTCCTCTCAAGCTTCGACAGCTGGCAACTGTCATTGTCTCGGGCGCCTGCATGACAATATGGATGGGCTTGTTGCTTTTTTCATCCATTCAGTAGCCCATAAATAGAGTTGGGCACAAGGTTGGGCATACCCGGGGTAATGCGGGGTATATTCGGACGGTATACTACCCTACTTAACCTTGAACTTTAGAGAAAAGAGTGAACAACTCGCAGAGAGGCTCTTATACCCCGGGTAACCGGATTATCTCCTATGTGGTACTGTTTATAATGGAAAGACGATTATTAGAACTTCAAATATATAAATAATGATTATATATGTCCGATTGCATGGCTCACCATCGTATAGTCAGAAGGAACTTCAACTTTAGACATTGATAGAACGATCTTATAATTTATATCTCGGTTACTTGAGGTATCGAATGTTCCTGAGGACTATTCTATACAGTTCCTATGGAATAGAGTCACCACTCTGTAGAAGCCAAATACCTTGGGTGAGGTATGAGTGCTTATGTCTACCCGTAAATAGGAAGATACGGTCCCCTGGGTCAAAATAAAACGCAACAAACGGATGAAATTGTAAGTTGCTAGCCCCACGGTCAGTTTCTCCAGAACTTTGAGGGGTGTCTGAATTCGAACTGGATAGAAACGGTTTGAAATGGACAACACACGAAGTTTTCTCTTGGGAATGATCATGATTGGTGATGGAAAAGTGAATTTATTGGTATGAGTTGGGATTGGCTCAAGGAAGGATAATTATATACCCGTGTGGGGTTAGAAATCGACACAGGTTTAATCCCTAAGAATATATAGGGCATGCTGAGATTGAAACGTTTGAGACGCCACCTTTGAACTTTCAAGGTGGTCTTGGTTTTACTTGTGATTTGCGGCTCTAAGCCTCGTCCGATAATATAACAGTTATGTCTCAAGGGCGAATAGACGTAGTGAGGTATTGCTCCGGACCTCTCAGCACATAGTATTGGATGAAATTATAACTGGACAGGTGCGCAGGCTGCCGTATGCATAATGCATTCTTCAAACGCTCGATGTCATAGTACTTAATATGTTGACTCTCCAATATTGGGGGCTCAGACTCATGCAAGGTGTTGAGACGGAAAAACAGGTTATCGATGGCTCATGAATGTGTATGTGTCCAGTTGAGATAATTTACGAACGAAATCGACTCTGAAAACGGATGCCGGATACGAATAATGGAGATTACATGACAGGATCAATAGAGAGTAATTTGATACGAATGATTTCATTGCTTCGTCCATATAACTATATGGCTGAAAGTGAACATAAGATGCCCGATCAAGACTAACAATTTTAACGAGAAAAATTATACACAAGAGGCTCAATGACAATGCGCATTGCATTGTGGGGACTGTGGAGTGGAATTCTCATGGAAGGCTGCTTAAAATCATGAAGCAACATGATGAGACATAGATAGCTATGTTATAATGAGATGTTCTTCAAGACAAAATTAACTTGGTGCATAGCGAGATGGTTTTAAAGTCACATGTTTCCCATTCGATGTACCAAATAAGATATTTTCCGAATTGGGTCTCAGATATAGATATGCGGAATTGCATTTGAAACCGCCGCGAACAGAATTGATTCGCAACCTTATGAATATATCTGGAACTTAGTATCGCATGCTGCAACAAGTAATGCCTCTGCAGGTTTATAACAGGAACAGTACGGTGCTGAGACATAAACATGGGACAAAGACGTAGATATTCACGGCCAAATATCCACCTTGGCTTGAATTTGTTCTACATACAAATACTAGCTGCAATGTATGAAAGGGCTATCGCTATAAGCTTAGGATGAGATCTCCAGGTGACGCTGCAGAGCACTAAGTGAAGGTCGTGATTTCTTTTCCGGACGAACATTTCGAGCATTCTTGTAAGATTCTACGGTCTTGTGTCAATTATGAAATTATTATATCCTGATAATAAATAAAAAAAACGAGTTGAGTGTTCTTTTTTCCACTTGGATCATATCTCATCAAGCCACGGCTCACGGAACAACTCAAAATTTGCCATCTCTCCACGATATCTCCGACACTTCTTGATTCCTACCACATGATACTGAAACCAGCAGTCAGTAGGTATTTTTCACTGCTATCAAAGAAAGCACACTTTGGAGATCGGAGAGAATAATACGGCCGATGGAATCAGTAACTCGAAATAAATCAAATTTTCCCTATGCTTTCTTCACGTGAAAGATAAGATGTAGATATGGCAAAACTAGATATATGTGACGCGAACACAAGATAATGTTCTAGAGGTCGAAAGATGCACAACTTGCTCGATTGTCAGAACTAGAAATATTGCTTCGATAACTGATGCAACCAATGTATAAATTTTGCAAGCCACATTGAAAGAAATACAACCTGTCAACTCATCATTGATGTATTAAAATATTACCTGGTGAATCTTGAGTATAGTTTGGGTACTAATAAAACGACCAACCATTTATGTATGCCAAAACTCCCCACGATCTTCTAGGGTGTGAATCAGGGGGAAAATCAAGGCTCGCTTATCCCTCGGAGCCTTTATCGCTCCCCTGAGTATATCTCTCCTCGACTTCGGTAAACAAAAGATATCATTTTAACCTGTCATATTTTGATTCTCCAAATAATAAAGATCTGATATAGCCGGCATACTCAAAAATTTTCTGGTGTTCGTGATTCTTGCCCTATATGGTGTTGCTTACGAGACCTCACAATTAAAAGTTATGTAGGCCAATACTCCAATCGCACTCCTATCTCACACTTTCTAATCATTGAACCTTATCATTTTTCAATATCCCCACGTAGCAATTACCCCAAAAGACCCCCACAGAGGCATATCACCGATCGAACAACATGGTAACATCGTGAAGTGACATCGTTGGAACCGTCAATTCCGAACCTCAATGCACCTGCGTGGATCCGAGATGACACATCACATTTCGCTCTTTTCGTCGTCGCGAATTTCTTCTTCTTATCTCAACGTGTGCATCGGCTACCGTCGTGTTACCTAAAAGGTCCTTTTTCCGACTTTACCCCATGATGGGAAAAATTGAAATGGGTATCCACGCCGTACAAGGCGGTTTGCGAGGAACTAGGCTAGCTGAATTTTTATCATATCCATGGTACCATCAGGATCCCGTTCATATGGCCATCTTGCCTTTGTACCTGATTAAGCTCCGTATCGATAGTGCTTCATCAGGGATGTTCAATGATTCTTTATTCTTGAATTAGATTTTTTTCTCAATATATCCATGCAATGATGTACAACATTGAGACAAAATACATGAATTAGATCATTGCGAAAATTCCATGTCATAAACGTTCATCTCGTGCTTACAGTGCTGGAGAGTAGTATTCACCCACGAAACATGAATAGGTTCGGAAATGCCCCGAATATGGCTCACGCACGACATATCTAAGACCATGAATTACGCCTCACGCTATCTCAACCAGCTTGGAAGTCTACGAGAAAAACCAAGAATCATGATATTATCAGCCGTGTCTGTCGGAAGGAAGCGAATTGAAAGTGTTCACCTTCGTATCTCCCATATTTCCACAAACGACAATGCGAATTGAGTGGACGATCCACGCCAAGCAAAAGACTTCTGGTATTTCTCCAGGAATCGGAATCGCGGGGTCGATGGCGTTTGATCAATGGTATAGAAGATACATTAATTTAGAGGCGTTTGAATCCTGCTCACTTCAAAATCACTCGCTCCGAAGTCACACGGCGCAAAATGATCAACATGCTGTACAGCACGAAATACAAAAAGTAGGTAGATAGAGATACGTTGCAAGATGAAGCTCGTTTGCAATAGTGTTGTGGTTTTTCTTCAGATGACTTTTACCCCAGATCTCCACTCGCCTCATAAAATTATGGAGTTTTTCTCCCGGCATTTCGGACCGTGCAAGCATGTGCTGTTTTTTTCTATGTTGGATATCTGAGTGATGTTATTGATTGAAATACTTTTAGACTTTTTAGAAAGTACAGTAACACATGATAAAAAGATCATCAGGTTTTTTCCTTCCTCAGCAGATAGTTTCACTATTCTTGTCCTTCGGCACAAAAAATGCAAGCAGCACTGCAGGGCGCAGGAAAATTGACCGGCATGATTCCATAATTAGAGTGTTTGTCTATCATGACATTGATTTTCTTATACATACATACATACATACATACATACTACCTAAACGTAGTATACAGTATCTCTCATCCGGTCGATCTCGGAACTCCCGCTGTCCTAAAACTTATCTGGCCATTTCAAAGTTTATTGGTCTATTTGTCTCCCATCGTATCATGTTTGCTTCGAGCAATAAGAAATAAAGAGCAAACAAACAGCCGGATCATATTCCAATAACGATTAGGCTTTCTCGGTTCCCGCCCCTCCGGAATAAATGAAGCTTCAAGTCGATATATTAAAAAAAGCGTTCAGGCAATGCAAGATCACTGTTCCCCAAATTGGGTGGCGTCTGCAAAGCACTGACTATTCTTCTTTATCCTTGAGCTTTACTTATCAAGTAATATTTCGACTGAGATGTATGAAGTTTATTTAATTCTCAAAGAGGTAGTTATTTTATTCGAAGATAATTACCTGAATTTTTCTCATGATTGTAGAAAAAAAAGTCGAAATAATTGAAATGATAAAGTTTCTCTTCAAGTTCACTTAAGGTTTCTCTCCGCATTATCAAACCCCGCCCCCCCCCGCATTTCAAATCCTTACCGAACAAACGACATACCTAATAATACGACTAAAATGTGAAAATAGTATGGAAATTCGATTTTCTGCGCTTTTGGTTATTGATGAATTGTTAATATAGTGTTCCGCATTTGCTGACTTACTGGCACCACTTGCTGCCCTTGGCATATTCTAAAGTAGCTTTCTCTTATCTCAAATCTCTCGCGAGATATCAATAGGCAGAATTACGAGGTGTCTCTAGATCTCAAAACTTACCTACCTATTATAACCGCAGGCTTTTACGGCCTCGCCGTGCTCAATAATGGGGCATACCAGTACTAGAATAACTAACTATAGCCATCTGAGGTGAGCGCTGGCCGATTAGGTCAGCTTGTGGCTCAGCCCTGACGAATTTGACAATAGACGAGGATTATGGAATCTAGAAGCATTTACTGGTATATTGTATGGAATGGAAAGTATTATTCTGTAGACACCGCTCTTTTCAAGGGTAAATGCCCCCACGCAGCTTCAGTCTGGGGTATCGGTTGATTCGATCACATCTTTTTTCATTCGTCATCAGATGGCTTTCCCAACAATACCTATCTAGTTCAAGAAGAGAGTTTAACTGCCTGCTTAGCTACTTCTTGGAGAATCCACTCCGGAAGATAACGATTCGAAATGGTTTACAATGGTCATACATTTCATATCATTATGAAATGGTTGAAGTCAACAAAATGAATCTATTCAATCACCACACCATACATTTCCCCGATCGTGTTGAGCTGATTTGACAAAACTTTATTTCCAAGGTTGTAGTTCCATAATCATCATCTCCGCTGTCAAATGCAGGTCAAAATCTGGGGAGATGATCTTTATGTCAATGCCAAGCCGCCTTACAAGATCGAAAGTTTTCTCCTCAATTTCCCCGTCGATTTCAATGTTCATCGTATTATTCATTACTCGTACTCAAGTACCTTTTTTCTGATGATTTATCTTTATCAAGTGAAACAGAACGAGATGGATTTTCCCCTCACTTTCATCCATGAACCATGAAATGGTCACACGAGTTCAAACAAGACCGAATGGAACTTTCCACGACATAAAGATCTGATATTCGAAATCTTGAATCAAAGGAAAATCTATCAACTGTCTCAATGTATAATTATTTCTTCCGTCTTCTCATTGGTAATGATCTACAGCAGTAAACTTTAACGCTCTAGATTTTTCCCGAAAGTTCTTGCGCTACATGCAAAATATATGTATGTTGCGGAGATCTCTAGAACAATGTTCGGGTTTTCTTCCCCGGATGATGTGCTCAATGTTATACATGTATCATATTACCATTTCCATACACTTTTATCCTCGATAACAGAAGAGATCTATCCCTCGCTTCCCAAATAACCGTTTCGGTATAATACTTTAACCCTCTTGGCTTTCAACATTCATTCATGTTGATACTTGAGATGGCGTTCTTTTTCCTCCTAGAATCTCTAGAATTTAGAAAGTCATATGTAAAATCTATTGAAGGTTGGATAAATTCCAGTACCACAGTTGACTTTGAGAAATTTCTATTTATTATGTTACCCTTTTTCTTCGATGTTCTTAGGCTTTCAGACCCTACACTTCATTTGTTTTGCAAAGTAGATATGTCACGTTCCACCGTTCCATTCACATCTTGTTTTCGCCGCCTTCTGATCTGCGCCAGTACCATTCTCAGCTCCCCTGATTTTCGCTTCCCCGCCTTTTACCATTTCCTCAACTTCTCTTCGGAAGAAAGTCTCCATTCTCCCGGCTTGCCACAATGCAAAAAAGCTGTATCTCGTCTCCTTCACGTCTGACCACCCCTCAACAAACATCCTGATATCATCCAGGCCGTTTACCAATTTTCAATAGTGTTTACTATCAATATAGCCGCAAGATAGTCATTATGACCAGCCAAGAAATAAATTAAATGCACGACATTCCAACGCAGAACATCAGACTACCAGATTCCTGGATTGAGCCTCGCACATATTAATATTATCGATTTGATATTATCCTATCTATAAACTCAGAATTAATACCAGTGTATCTTCCTTCGTTCCCGTCTTTGAATCACGAGCTTTCAATCATTCATGAAATGACTGACCACGAGATGATTATCATCTGCAGTACCGAAGTACGGCAGTCATTCATTCGCACATTTCTCCATGCTATACACCAATAAAACCTCACTCGCATCTAGTTCATCAATTCCATAAATGAAAACAGATCATCTTCATCTTCGCCATATCTCGCGTGTCGACGTCGTATCCCGTTTCAGCAACAGAAATCTTGTCTCTCCCTTCTCCCTTTCGTATCACCCTGAGACACCCTCCTTGCTCCGATAAGAATATACCAAGTGCAATATATATTGCATGGGGCGTGTTCTTGGAAGACGGGTGAATCTCAACGGGTTTTAACCAAGGCCAGTCGGCCTTATCTCTCATTATCCCCTGGGAACCCGACTTTGGCAAAATGGGGATACGAGGAGCTGGTCTCTTCGTTTAATCAATATTCTATGGTGCGATATGTACTGATAGATTGGGAGGGATCTGGAACACTCTATAACCGTGATGGAAATGGAGCTACGAAATAATTATTAGCAGTTTTTATTTCATCATCTTACAGCCTCATTCATGAACTCGATAGATAGATAGGATAGTTCCATTTCCATTTAGCATAAAACCATCATCCATCCATCCATTCCAACTAAAAACCACCCCATCTCCAACCCATCAACTACCCCACAAAAACACCCCAGAACCAAGAATACCCTCACCACCCCATATGCACACGACCGCATTCGGAACCCCAACGATTAATCCGCACCATTCGCAATTCCCCTTCGCATACCCATATCTCTCTATCCCTCCCCAATCCCAGCCTTCATGCACCACATACCCCAGAAAGATTTCCTACCGCGGATAAATTCCCCCCTTGAAGAAATATTAATTTCTCACCCGTTAAATCGCGCCGGCGCCCACCGTTTCCATAACGCGGAACCTGGATCTGGAAACTTCAGCTTGCGCCCGGTGCCACAGAATGCGACTGTAACGCTTGTTTCCCCTGTGTGTATGCAAGCCAGATCGTATTTTATCGTCAGGTAATTTTACATCGTTGATTTGGAGGTGCTTGGGGTGTGGTTGTGGTTGGGGGTTGGAGAGAATTGCCAAGTTGGCTGTCTACGGGATTTGCCATATTGACACCGTTTCTTAACGTCACTTGTTATGTACATATACAATTGTATTGTGTAAGTTTTCTTCTTCTGGAGAATCGGATGATGGTATACGATACGTAGAATCTTGGATAAATCTCCAGCCATGTTATTTTTTATCCACACATGTTCTTGGAGTACGTAGGTATCATGATACATCCAATACCCGCACGTATGATCTACTTCAAGAAAACAGTATCGAGTGGTTCCGGGACAAAGTAGGTAGTCTGTAATTTCACAAGTATTGCAAACTACATAGAAGTACTAGGTATACAGTGCCGGAGTAGGTATACACCCTTTCGGGAGGTATATGGATGCATATCCATGTTACAGATACTTATTCATCCGTTCAATACTAATTCGAAAAAGAGATTGAAAAGGTGGAGTACAGCAATTTTATAAGATATCAGCACACCAATCTACTGATTATCCTTCTCCATAGGAGGAATAGGAAGCAGAACATAGTACCAAAATATAGTGACCCGTATCGTACTGCACATGACGACACCCTCATCTATTCCTCAAACCATGCGTAACATTCCTCAAGCACATCGAAGACATCGTGTTTCTTAGACTCAGCACATAGATCAACACCTTCCACTCATCAACACATTCTGATTATTTTCCGCAATCTCGTATCATGGATATCAAATTGTCAATCATATCAATGAAAAATATATCTTACACCATGACTGACGGACAACATTTCCCATCAATCGGAAGGAAATCCGGATTCTACCATAATTTACACATCTGAATAAACCGATGAGATCTGAAGGGGAATGATCCACGCAAATCCCCAAACCGGGTCATCGTTTCAGCTTGCATGATGTGATCTAGACCTTGTTCGTCACTGTAGGATTTTCATCATCGTCAATGTGTGTTATCATGCGACACACATGTCCTTTCGTATACCATATCTTCAAAAAGATACTTTCTTATCACCAGGATACTTCCAGCATATCACATCATCCTCCCTTCATACCCGTAAATAATTCGGAACATTTCCTATTCCTCTCCATTGCACAAACTATCCATCTCCTCTTCCCTCTTTTCCCTTCCTCCGCACTCGCGAAAGCTACATCACTAGGTATACATATCGGTCTGACCCTCATCTGTATGTATCTCCATCCTCCCCCTAGGATTAACAGAGACTATTTCCCTATCTCCCCTTCAACCATCCTCATTCCTTTCCCATTCCGCTCACCTGTGCATCTCATTGCATCCAATACATACATACATACATACATACATACATAAGCGCTGCTGCGTCACGGTAGGGTTAAAGAAGTTCCGTATATTTCAGTTCCCCGCGCCTTGATCTCCATAGTAATATCTTCCACCCAATAATATGACCAAGTGAAGAAATCCCTAGTCTTCTCATACCTACCTACCTAGTACAAACATACCTACAAAAACATCATTTTCACATGTTAATTTTCCCCTCCTTTTCCGCTTACTCACCCATTCCTCATTCTCATTTCTCAACACATGCCAATCCGATGCGACCTCCAACTTCCAATATCTGTTACACGTGTAATTCTTTAATTTATCCCTACGATCAAATACTCTTTCTTGAATCTAGACTTCTCGGTAATGAAGTTAGTGATAGGATCTCATCATCATCGATCTCCCTTTCTCCCCCATTGATTCCCAATTCGCCGCCGCAGTCACCAATCCCATCCATCTACCAAGCTATCCAGACCTATAACCCCAATCACCCCAACAACGTTCCCCATCATCTCTCCTGACCCCATAATATACAAGAAAAACCCCGACCATAACTCACAACCCTAATAAAAGTTACCCCCCCCTCTAAACTCCAAACTCCAAATTCCAAAAACATACTACCGCCATCCTCCCATCATCCTCCCCCCATCTCCCATCTGTTACTCCCGAATTCAGAGAGCCGGGAGTGGAGATATGTATACATATGCCATATATAAATTTTCAAGCGCGAGGTATACTGAGCCTGAGTCATAAGATTACTACTCAAGTATCTATCTGCAAACTTCCCTTAATTCCCATCCCTTCCCAGGGAATTGTGTTTACTTACTCAGTAAATGCATATCCATCCATATATATCATATATACCCCCCCGCCTTCATCAATCCGCCTCCCTTCCCCAACATTTCCCCACAAAATTAATAAAGTTAAGGTTACTCGAACTCCCCCCCAAAGAAACCTAAGCAGAAACCTACCTACCTATTCATTCACTCACTGCACCCCTTCCCACCAGAATCCAGATCTCTAAATCTCCAAATCTCCAAATCTCTTACCCCCCTTCTAAATCCCAAAACCCAATAATAATTTCCCTCTCAAAAATCAGCAACCACATCTCTCTCCATTTCCCACCAAAACATATATCAATATCAATATCAATATCAATATCCCACTACCAAATCCCAAATATGAGATTTACTACAAGGTATCCCATTCCATCCCTCCTTCCTCCTCTCCTCCCTATACACACCCAACCCACACCAGACATACACACACAAACACAGCCCAACCCAAGAAGAAAAGAAAAGTAAAGAAAAGAAAAGAAAAGAAAAGAAAAGAAAAGAAAAAAAAAGAGAAAATAAAACAACTTACATACATACATACATACCCCAATACATAGATAGATAGGTACGTACCGTAATGCCAAAAGATCATATGGAGAAAGATATAGTAAAGATATATATAACGTGGTTTATCAGTGGGTCGGCCATATCAGTGGGTCGGCCACTTTTACCTCGAATTATCATTCTATATTCGATACATGTTTTCTTCATAATTAGCTATAGAAAGTCATTCTAAAGAAGCACGCATAATCTTAGCTATTCAAGCTATTGAATCAAATAAAAAATTGATAATTCGAAAGGCAGCTCAGTTTTATTGTGTATCTCGATTTATATTAAGTGATAGAATTCGAGGTAAACCTAATATAACTGAGAGTCAGCCAAAAAGTTATAATTTGATTGAATTGAAAGAGAAGATATTTATTCAATATATACTTGATATAGATAGCAAAGGATTTTTATTTAAATTGAGTATTGTTGAAGATATAGCAAATTATATATTCGAAACGCAAGGAGCAAAAAAGGTTGGAAAACTTTGAGCTCATCGATTCGTAAAGCGTCATACAGAATTAAAAATACGTTTTAATTGCGTTTATAACTTTCAAAGAGCTTTTTGCAAAGATCCTAAGCTTATTAAAGACTGGTTTCAAATAGTTTTGAATATACAAGCAAAATATAGTATTCTCGATTACGATTTCTATAATTTCAACGAAATCGGTTTTATGATAGATATAATATATCCTGGAATGGTGATAACTAGTGCTGAACGAAATGACAGAAGTAAGATAATATAATCAAACAATAAAGAATAGGCTATAGCAATTATATATAATAATGGAAAGGGGGAAACTATATTATCATTCTTAATTATACAAGAACAATATCACTTTTCTAATTGGTATATAGAAAGCGGTTTTCCTGCAGATTGGATTATTAAAACTATTTCTAATGAATGAACGAATAATGAAACAGAACTAAAATGACTAAAGCATTTTGATAAGTATATAATTCATTAAACAAAGGGCAAATATCAAATACTAATACTAGATAAACACAAAAGTCACAAATCAATACCTTTTCAATCATACTACAAATCAAATAATATTATAACAATCAAGTTACCACTATATTCAAGTTATTTAACTCAACTATTTGATGTTAACTATTTTGGTGTATTGAAACAGACATATAGTTATCAAATTGATAGATTTGTTAAAGCTTATATCAATTATATCATTAAGGTTAAATTCCTTATAGCTTTTAAAACTATATATCAATAATCAATTACAGTTTAAAATATAAAAGCTGGTTTCCGAGGAGCAGGTTTAATATTATTCGATCCTCAAGCTATACTTTCGAAATTGGATATTCGGATTTGTACACCTACCTCTTCATCCATTGATTCAAACATTTGAATCTCTCAAATACTTCACAATCCAACTGAAGCTCTTTCACAATCAACTTTAATGAAATCTCGAATAGCTCACTATCAATCAAACTCTCCCACACCTATATTTGAGATTATATTAACTTTAGCGAAAGATATAAAGAGATTAGCCTATAAGAATACACTTTTAAGTATAAAGAATCATATACTTTGAAAGGCAAATGAAGTATTAAACAAACATCGATATACTAAAAAGATTCAATTATATAATAGAGGAGTACTTAATAAATAAGAAGCCAAAGATATATTATATTAGTAAGAGATTAATATTCAGATTCAATGTGATAAATATCAAAAAAGAGAGAATTCTAATAGGGAAGTATTTTCTAGTCGATATTGTAGTAAGTGCAGGAAGATTGGATATAATATAAGGATTTATCAAAATAATATAATAGATCCTAGATTATTAGATTCTTAATAGTTTTAATCAATTGATTTAATTGTTATTGAATAATATAGCTTTAGAATGATAATTCGAGGTGAAAGTGGCCGACCCACTGATAAACCACGTTATATATATATACAGTAAAGCTGGGCTCCGAATTTCTCGCTTTGTATCTTTGCTTATAAGTTACTATATAATCTACAATCTACAATCTCTATACTACCCTGAATTCCATCCTATCTTATCCATCTCATCCCATCTCATCTCATCCAGCCATCCAAAAATCTCCATTCTCCAAACCCTCCATTTCACATATATCTACCTACCTACCTACACCACCTATTGGCTCCGCACCACACCACACCACACCACACCACACCACTCACTCACCTCGTGAAGAATTCAAATTCAAATTCAACACGTCATATATTTCTACCTCTCATATCTACATCCCATATATCCTTCCATCTAGACCCTTCACCCACCACCATACCCTCATACATCTGGACTCAGTCACGCAGTCACATGTCAAAAACCTTCTTCCCCCCCTCCCCTCCCCATCAATCAGCAGGACAGGACCACTGTCTTAAACTCAAACTCAAAGCAGACCAGACCAGACCAAACCGGAGTAAATCACATCAGACCAAAGATAAGATAAGGAAGACTGAGTCTCAATAGTGAAAAAGTATAATCTTTCTCCCCAGACCAGATCAGATCACAACAAGCCAATAACGAATCGAAAACTTTCCAATCTCAAACTAGACACATGACATTTCTTCACATAAAACAACAAATGACCAAAAATCCAAATAATGGGTTATTGATAGTTTTTATTTCATCGCTTATTATTTGGTATCAGCCAAATTCTATACTAAGCTAGCTAAATGCTACTTCCTCCATCATTTGACTTTCCTCGTCCACCATTTCATCCCCTGATACTTATGCTCTACTCTGCACTCTCCCCCAGCCACCCCATTCATAGCCACTGTCAGGATGAAATATTTCTTTTCTCCCTTGAATTTCCCCATTCATTCCCATTCCCCATCCCCAGTCCATACCGTCACCCAAGTCTATAAATCCTCCTCCGGATATGTTTACGCTTCCCAAAGAATGCTGAAAATGCATCCTTAACCCTCGCTCCAATCCGTGGTGAACAATAAAAAAAGCTAATGAAAACAAACATAAAAAAAATTGTGCCAGCCGTGAGATGCTCCATGATTTGGAGAATCAGAATCAATAGATTCAATAACCAAAAAAAAGTAGTCTATAGTTTCGAAAATGCCGCTCTAAGTATACAACCAAAAACCCCGTCCATGCCGCAAAAGAAAACAATCAATGAACCATATAAAAGGTTAAATGAGGAGTCGAGATGTTGACTCTGATGAGGTCGCGAGTGGTGGTTGACAAGGGGCTCAATGAGGTGATATTAATCGGGACGATTGTCTGTTATTTGCCACGTGACTATTCGTGATAATCAAACGCCGATAGAGTAATAACCATATAATGGTGCAGATTAAACTGTCTGAAATACTCATAATACAATTGCTTTTTAAACGGAATATTGAAAGTCATGCAACTGCAATATTCCAAAAAATGGAGGCCATTCCAATATATCATTCTCAAATCATGCGATCGGCGAGATCATTTCCAGCAACGCTACCAGTGGTACTACTCTGCCCACTTGTATTGAAACCAATTTCACCCGGACTCGAAAGATCTTGTACAGCGACCGGAGCTTGAGGAACTGGTAATTTTCTCGTGCTACCATCCGTTCTTGACATGATATCAGAGATGGTAAGACCTGTTCTTGGAGCACTTGTTGTTGGCGGGGTAGGAGTAGCAGTAGAATGATATTGACCATCAAGATGTTGAGGCTCCATGGGTGCAAGAGCAGGAGTATGATGAAGAGACAGATTTCTGATACCTGGCAGATCGTATCCACCACCGAATGGTCTCAAACGAGGAGAATGCGCAGGAGTAGCGAGGGGAGTGTGATCAGGAGTTGGGGAAAGAGAATCGTGAGAGAATGTAGGCGAAGATGGTGCAGTCGACATTGGCGAATTTGGGCGGGAACGTTTCGCATGACGATGAGCATAATGATCATCTTCTTCATGAGAATGCGCTCTTGTCATGGCATAAGCTTGAAGCGAAGGAAGATGATTCCTGCTGTTATGACTGCTATGACTGTAATATGGTTGATGACGAGGTTGGGAGTGTTGAGAGTAATGAGTTGCTGTGGTACTACTTTCTCTCTCGACCTGTGTCGCCGCAGTAGCTAACATGTTGATGTCGGTGAGCGGTGCTTGACCATTGTTTGGGCTTCCTCCTAAACTTCTTCCATGAGGATTAAGACTCGAAAGGTAGTTGCCGCTATACGAAGAGTATGAGTGAGGCGGTGAAACATTTGGGCTACCAAGAGCGGACGCTGGTGCTGATCGAGTAATGCTTTTATTTGGTGGTGGCATCATGGTAGCCATCGACTCTGAATGCATCGCAACACCCATTTGTGGAGCTTGTTGTGCCTTGTTACTTCTTCTCGAGTTTGGATTGTTGTGTATCCTCGAGTGTCGAGTGAGTTCATCCGAACGGGAAAATCGTTTTGTGCAGCCAGGAAACATACAAGCGTGAGGTTTCTCACCCGTATGAGTTCGAATGTGCCTAGTTTGATGTTCGAGACGGTGAAATGCCTTTTCGCACAGAGGACATTTGTATGGTCGAGGTAAATCTTGACGATCATCTCCATGGTGTCCACCAACCATAGTTGGTGCCATCATACTCATGGCAGCCATTTCTGCTTCTCTTTGATGTTGTTGTTGCTGTTGGATAATGGCCAATTTCTGTCTCGCAGCTTGGTGTTCCAATTCCTGAGTAGACTGAGGAGGGTTCAGTAGACTATTAAAATCTACTGCTGAAGAAGCGCGTTGCATGTGATCGCCGCCGCAACGAATACTGTAATCTCGAACGTCGACTTTTTTTATTTTCTTCCCTATTCCTTCAATGAAGTCTGATACCTAGCAAGCAAGACTCAAAGTACGTTGAAAGAGTCGATATAATGTTGTAAGAGGGAGTATAATCAAAGACCAAAGATAACTTTGGCTAAAATTTCCGAAAACTTTTTTTTTGGGGAGTGATGGAAATTTGGGGGAATTCGTCAGTGATATATAAGTGAATGGTGGGTGAGCCTTAATAAAGTGGGTTATGTTCAGTTGTAGTAAGGCCGAAGCGGAGAGGAAAGCGGGAGTAAATGAATTGAGACTTTTGGAGGAGTCAATGTCAATGTGTATTTATTTAATCCTTAGTGTGGATTCGCTTTGGGATTATTCCAAGGTTAATGGTTGAAAATCAATCGGTGAATCTGATTGTTGTTACTGAATTTGGAGTTGGTGTGTTGGGTTGTAATGGGGTTGTGATGGATGGGGTTGAGGTGTAATGTGATTTGGTAGAAAGTAGGGTAGAATAGATGTCGTGGTGGTGGTGGTTGTTATAGTTGTAATTGTAGTTGCTTTTTTAACTGAGCATTTAAATGCTTACTTAAAAGACTTATGAGAAGACTTTGAAGACGGTGTGGTGTGGTGTGATTGAAGACTTGCGTTGAATTGGTATATGATCTCTCTCTCTCTCTCTCTCTCTCTCTTTTCTCTTGTTTTTGGTCTGTCAATTAAATCCAAATGACGGGGTAGAAGACGGAGAAGAAGATATGCCGAAGAGGGGGGGGTGGCCTTTCAACTTATACGAATGAGAAAAGATTATGTACAAGTCAAATGAAGGGTCTCAAATAAGTAAGTGCGAAATGGAAAATGAAAAAATGCATTACATTATCAGGATCATAAAAAGCTGATTTGGATTTATTCTGGTGAAAATGGGTCTATTTTTCTTGGAGGGAAAAAAATTAAATAATTAATTAAAAAAAACTAATAAATTAGCGTCGGAGGGTAGTATAGTGTAATTCAGTAAGTTTTAGTTAGTGGTGAGAGCGAGGACAGTAAGAAAAAGGAAAAAAGGTATGGGGGCGTGGGTGTGTTGTGTCAAGTCCGGTGGGATTTTGATCGGCTCTTATCTATTTGAGCGAGAATAATTGCTTAAAATGGATAAGCGTAGATACATATTTGGAATCACACTATTTTAGCTCATTTTCATTTTCGTTCCCATTTTCATCAATCATAGGTAACCTATCTCTATCATCGGAGGAAGACAAGACAAGACAAGACAAGACAAAAGAAGAGAAGACAAGAAAAATACTTCTACTTATTGAGAAGACCAAGACTAGAGAGTAATACATAAGTAGTAGTAATAGATTTGAAGGTTCCAGACACAGGTTGGTATGTAGGTAGGTATCTTTCTATTTGTATCTTTCTATCTATCTATCTATCTATCATTCATTCATCACTTCCTCCAATCGAGTCATTGACTTATTATTTATAACTACTACCCATTACCTAGTTCTTAGTCTTTGACTTCCTCCCTTCACTCCAAACAGGGCTTGATATGATATGATAATAAATAGCCAAAGTATAGCCGTACCTATCGTATCTGATATCTGGGGATCATTTAACTTTCCTCCCCCTCCCCTCCTCTCTCTGTCTTTCATCCCCCCCAATAATTCCCAGTTTGTTCCAACCCTCGAAGGGAAAGGACGACGCAGTTATCTATACCCCAGACAAACGCCAAAAGAAGTAAACCATACCCCCACAAAATGTAAAAGATAGTCAGGGACTACCAGGTAGCGGTAATTATTGAAGAAAAAAGAAAATATGTGTAACGTTATGAACAAACAACAATAGTTCATTCATTTATTCATTTATTCATCCATACATCATTAGCCATTCCATTCTCCATCCTCTCTTTCCGATTTATCCCTCGATTCTTTTCCTTCCATAAGTACCCATACATAGCCAACTATCCATCCATCCATCCATCCATCTCCTACCTATTCTTGCGTTCTTGTAATGTAATAATAAGGTATTATGCGCCTCTGCGACTCTGCGATGCTGTACTGCATGTACTGTAAGTTGATGTACCTTTTCTTGGCTGTGTACAATACCAATACATAACATTACATTACAACACAACACAACACGAGACAATACAGTATAACAACCGCTTTTCTTTTTGATAATATATCTTGCAATCCTTCTTACTTACTTATCATGATATGAGCAGTACGATGAATGAAAGATGAAATGGGTCTCCGTAGGAAAGAAAAGGTGGGTGAAAAATGTTAAATAATGCCCCACTTCTACTTTGCTCTGCTCTACTCTGCTTTGCTCTGCTCTTGGCCCTAATAGAATAATCCGACATAAGGATTTAATATGTGCTTAGCAAGAAACACATCCCCCAAAATGATGATAAGTACGAATAAAACAGATTATTATTTTAAGGGTCAACGTAGTACTTCCAAAACTCTCTTTCTCTTTCTATCCTCACTCAAGCCACACACTCCACGTTTGAAACTTTCGCGTTGGGGGGTGGAAGATGGCGTGCGTATTCGTCTCTTCCCCGGGTAACCTTATTATTATCCCATTACTCGCTCATCTCACCGGGACAATCTCGATCATATTTGCAAAATGTTAATTGTCAATTTGACATCTACCTAACATGAATGGAGTAGTAAGATTTTAAGATTCGAGATGGACATGGAAAGGCTGGATACTTGGTAGGTAGGTAGGTAGGATGAAAGTATTATGTATGGATGTTATGTATAGAGTAAGTATAGAATAAGTAGTCTAGTAGTCTTCTCTTCCTCAATGATGTACCGTGTACACTCGGCCCCATATTCAAAGACAAGACGAGCATCAGATTAATTTGATGCATGAAGGAAAGAAAAAATGGAGAAAATTAATAAATAAATAGAATATGATATGATATGATCAACATCGAATCATGGTCTGAGATGAGATGTCATCTATCGACTGTTTTTTTTACATGAAGAAATTCTCCATTCCCCCTTCCCTTCCTTCCTTGAAAACCTTTCTCCACCGGTAGTTGTGCTTTGCTCTGCTAAGTTTGCTTGGAAATCTGAAAAATCTAACTACTTCCTGCGGATCTGACCTGATGATTACAGATGCACGAGCAGAGCTAGAACATTTCTTTTCGAGAACTAGAAGACTCTGAACGCTAGAGTTTCCGCAGGTACAGTTCGGTACGTACTGATGTAGGATTTGAAGAATCTTGCGAACAAAAATAAGTACTGGAGCATGTTAATGCAGGTGGTCAGACACGTTAGAGACGTTTCTCTCTTGACACGCTGGAACTTTTGTGGGATGGAAAATGAATGATGATGTCTATCTATCACATGTTTAGACACACCAGATATTGATGTTCTAACTTTTCATCTTGCTGACTTTCCTTTCGTTTGTCAGCTGAATCATAAGGGAATGTTATATTGAATGCTACAGCATGATTACTGTGTAGGAGTAGGTAGGAGTGGATGGATGAGATTCAGAATAATTGTAATACATTGCGAGAGTATATACCACCACAAGTAGTATTCCAAAGCATGATCAGGAGTTTTGGTTTAACCTCCGTCCGTCGTCCCCCTTGCTGGTTGGTGTATTGTATGTAGTGGTGGCACAGTCCGCATATGTACACGACGAGAAATAAAATATCATGCCAGGGAGGAAAATCCAACATGGCGCAAAAACGTGGGGAATGTGGTCGTATGTGTGTACTTCAATATGGCAGTGTCTGCTGAAAAAGAAACCCCAGAGATTCAAGATTCAAAAATCACTATGCCTCATTCATACCTGCTTCTCATCATCCTGAAATTGGGGAATCCATCCATCCCTTCCTTCCTTGTCTTGATCATTCAGATTCGACGTCGTGAAAGTGCTTGATACTCAATAATTCCTCATCTTTTAAAAGATGGGATAGAAAATTACTAAGCCTCCTAACCACCACCCACGCATACATACATAACATCTCAAATCCACCTTATCCCACATCCTTTCCAGCTGAAAACTAAACGCAGCAACATCACATCCTCATCACCCAATCTACGCCGACTACCCATTAACGAAACGCAAACCAAGGACAGGCCTGCCTCACCGCATCTCTAAAAGGGCGTGGAATCTTCTCACCCAAAGAATTTTTCACAGTAGAAATACAGTCAGACAACGATCAATCTAAGCCAAGCCCAAACCTTCAGAATTTAAATGTTAAAAATTACAAACAGCCTCTCCGCGCTTGCCTCATCTTTGCTCCAGGATATGCATTTCCCCATCCCCAGAGACGGATGGGATGTACCGGTACTCCATTAGTATGATGATGATTCTCGCAACCAAAGGTAAGTTGGAGGGAGGAAGGAAAGTTAAAATATCTACTGCTTGGTCTGGTATTATGTACCCTGTAGATACAGAATCGCGATGAAATCACGAAAAGTATCGCATGCAAATATGTTATGTTATTTTGCATTGTGTCATGTCATATCATGGCAAGAAAGACAAGACAAAACAAGGGTACCGATCTCCATATACCTCATCGGACTCCACTTATCAAGAAATCCGTATACATGATGAATGAGATACCTATACACAGATCAATAACCAGCATCTTGCTTGAAAGCCTACCAAAACAAGGGATTCATCTCAGCCTTATTATTAATGATTTTCTCTCGCATCTCAGATTCGTTACTTCGGACAGAGAGATAGATTCTTTTATTTATTTTATTTTACTTTATTGTATTGTATTTTAGTTTCCCTTATTTTCGGGAGGATTTTCTTATTCCTTCTTATGATCGATGTTATTAACTAGGTTTATATGTTCCCCTCCCCTTCTCCTCCCCTATTATTTACCTGAGGCGAGCGAGCGAGCGAGCTTTGAGTTTTTCATACGAGGAGTACGGAGTTCTCTGGATGAAGAATTTACAGATTGGGGGTTTGGGGGTGGGAGTGTTCAATTTGATGAGGATCCTGGAGGATTCCATTTCCTTGTATTGTAATTGCATTTCCCGTTTCCTCTTCGGAATTTGGTACGCTGGTTTGTACTCTGTACCGTACTGTATTTTCGAGACAGGATCTAGATCTTGAATGAGGCGTTATGCTGCGGACGCCGGACGGATTGAAGATCGTCGAACTGACTCCCTTTGGGTTTCTGCAATTGAAACCTGGGGTATACACACACATTTTATTTTTATTTTCTCAAAATTGTCTTTCTTCATTCATCTCCTTCTCTGGTTCCTTCCACTTCACTCACATACCAAGAATCCATAAGAATCATACAATTTTAATTTTCCATCTCTTCGTATTCATTGAATTATCTGTAATGTAACCGCTGGCCGCATACATACATACATACATACATACATACCTGTCTAGTAGCTAGTTAGTCGCGCCACAGTCCCCCCCCCCCAAAAAAGAAAGGTAAAAACTATAGGGTACGAAGTATATTTCTTTCGCCCCCAAGATGACAGGCCCAGCAGATACAAGACAAGCCACACAATGGTTGGGTGATGGGGTATTGACTCTCGAGAAGGGAGGGGTTTTTGGAAATTGTTCCAAGACAACTCAGAGATGGCAAAATATGTTTCGCATTTGGATGGGTCTCGCATGGAAAACCCCTTATTGTGTTGGAACTGAGAGAGAAAGATTCTCTTGACGGATTATTCATTAATGGAATGTCTAATTATTGCCTTGGCTGGCTTTGTTTCTTTCTTGCTTGTGCTGCGGCTATGATGTTGTGTTTGGTTGTGTTGTTGAACCACAACGAAATCGCCCTGAACACGTGCATGAATAGCTTCTGGAGGATGGATATTGGATAAGCTATTTTCATCTACAGAGTACACTGTACAAGATGGCTCAAAAGCACCAGCCACGATTCCCGAAATCTGGCATCCGCTGGATCCACTGTATTCAATTCATTGCTCCCTCCTCCATTATTCAAGCAAAACCCACGAAATTTCTCCGGAAGCTAATACAGTATTTGCTCTGAAAATTCCCCACTATCTGATAAGCCATACACGCCGGTGGCGATCCACTCCAGCTTTTTTTCTCTCGCTGCCCCGCCGAGTTTCCCATTATTGATTTGACAAGAAAGACTACCTAGGTATTTTTCCCGCTGTCCTCTAGCACCTTTCAGGGTAGGTGGTTGAGATTGCGAAAACTCTGAGAAGAATCTTCAGAGAAGAAAGAAAAAAAAAGAAAAAAAAAGGAAACACGCGAACCCTAATTCATCTCCAGTTTCGCGGTCAAGCCACGCAAGAGAGATTCATGTTTCATAATACCCTACGCGGACTGACTCGTAACGAGTCATTGATTCGTAAAGGGAGGGCTCGGTATTACCCCGTGTTTATCACATTTAAGATGGGAGGGTCTCAGGCTTTCTCCTGTGAGTGTTTATGACGACAAGACTCTCGTAAGACAAGAAGGTCTTGATGGAAGAAGGGGGGAGAGGAGGAGGAGGAGGAGGGGAAGGTTCTATCTGAAAGAAAGATTAAAATAAAGTTCCCAAGCCATCCGCAAACATGTCAACTTCCACGTCGCCTCCCCAAAATATCGAACCTACCTGCTTACCTGTCGTACCTGCACAAGTGATTACATATTCCCAAGTTCCCAACTCGATATACCGTCTCCATACATTCCCTCATCATCATCATCATCATCATCATCATTCCCCAATTCCCAATTTTTCTCTTCCCTCCCCCACTTCCCCAAAAAGTCTTTCACAACAGGCCCTTCTTCGGAGTCCTTTCGGCCAATAACCAGCAACAAGTCAAATCTCCAACCCAAATTTAAATTTGCATTGCGAGAGAAACGTCAGGAATAGTGGATAGCAAAAGTGGACTTTCTCCAGAATCTACTCTAAACGCCCTGAGACAAAAAATGGGAAATGTCGTGACAGCGTCCTATGAGCTACGTAGGGACAGGGGGCCAAGACCCCACGCTTAAAGGCATGATCTCGGGGAAATAGATCGAATCCACTTTATTTTGTCATATTTTTTCTTTATCTCGTCGGATTTAGGAAACTTGGGAATGTGCGCTTTGAAGGGATAGGGACGGACGGAAGCTATGAATTTCGTGCGGGAGATCATTTTGGAACTAGTAGTGGGAATAGCTTCATGTTTTCCCTCGCCCGTTCGAGAGTCATACCGGTATCTGGGCAACGCAAGACCTGCAGGTAGTCGAGCTTTCAAACAAGAGTGGATACCGGGAGCTTGGCGGATAGAACCGGCACGAGCGGATTTAACTTAGTGTGGAGTAAGGGGTGGACTGAATGGTGGACAGAATGGTGGGGTCTCCATGTCCAACCGCCGAAGTTTTGAGCGAAAGCGAAGGAATCACCTAAAGTAGATTTTCATGTTCTGACAAATCGAGAAATCCTTGTTGTTTTCCTCAAGAGAAGACAGATTGCATGAGTGGGTAATGATAAATGAAATTCGTGACAATGAGGCTATTGATATTTGATATGAAGAGGAAGATCGGTTTGACTCTTGTGATCCGCCGTAGTTTTACCCCTAGTCTGATTGATTTCTATTTTGGTCTTTGTGCGGGTGAGGATCCTCGTCGCCAAGATTGCTTTCGGCTGTTCGACCTTCTAAAGGGCTTCTAGAAACAAAATCACGGGTTCGGCTAATCCGTTGTCGTATACTGAATGTAATTGGTGGACTTTCAGTTTCGCCGACGTTACGGAAGCTGGAGAGTTAAACCTGGGGCACAGTTTGGAGAGCATGAGAACATGTTGTGGGTTGGGGGTTGGGTGATGTTGAATATGGTGTTATCTCTAATAAGTTTCCTCTCTTATCTTTTTCTCATTTGCTATCTATTAGATATTGAGAAATGGCTTTATCTTTTCCTTGTTTTGGTAGATGGCTTAATGACCATGACCAATGTGGGAAGAGACATACGAAAATGTTATGAACCAGACCTGGGTCATTCGGAATCTGACTCGTATTCGAATTACCTTTGTGCCGCCTGTACAGTAGTTCTGGTCTGGTCTTCATAAAATCGGCGAGTCGGGGTCAGCGAAACCGTTATTCAACACGACGTCTACTTTCGGGGAAGTGAGAATATACGATGTGGTATACCAAAATGAGGCGCAGTCGACTGTGTACACCTAAGCATAATATAGTCAGCGCTCTATAAACCTATCATTCTTGATTCAGTATGGGGGTTTCTAACAATGTTACAGCTGACGCTGATACGATTGTCTCACACCAGGGTTTTTTTCAGTAGTTAGTGACGCCTTCACGAAAACACAAGATTAGTTGTATACGTGGGGGTTGTACGGAGGATGGGAGCTGAGGTTTGAGAACTGGGGTAATGAGGATCCTTGTTGTGGGGTCAGTAAACGCGTCTTTTTACTTCCGTTCCCGTCCAGTGACTGAACTTTACTTATCTTTTCCCTTTTATAAATGGTTACTATGGAAGATAGGCTTCGAACAACTCATCATCGAAATATAACCCTGAAGTAAGAGATACCATTAGATTATTCTCCATATTCATACTTTTGAAACACAAATCCCCTCCACGAATAATAAGAGTCCATTGGGAGTCTCAATATTGTTTCCAGTAGATTTGAGGGCTTGGTATTGCATCAAATGCACTGAAGATCAATGCAACGGGGAACTGTGATTGCTTCGCCGGAGAACATGGGGTTGTGAATCGTCATGTTTCTCTCATACCAATTTTACGATAAATAATATCAGAAACCCTAATTTCAAAGGGGTTCATTCGGCTGTTCGGATGTACAGCGGCGGAGTGATACTATTCGAGCGTGTAAAGGGGGATGAATGATGGAACGGCCGCCCGGTCTTCCGTCTAATTGAGCCTCTAAGGATAATTTAGATTCATTTGGCATTCACAAAGTAACCTTACTGGATGGTGCTTCTCTCATGGGATTTTCATCCCAGTTAATGATTATTGTATTAATCAGGGATTTATTGGATTTCGAGTGAATGAGAGATACACAAATTGAACGATATTGGTCTCAAATGGCGCTTTGAAGGAATCCTAGCCGGAAAAAGAAAGAAGCACAACTTTGATGAATGCGGGGCCGATCATACCCCAGGACTAATTTGTGGAGGGAAGAACGAACGCCCGCATTGTCGGATAATTCCAAAAGGGTAATTCGTACTCAGGCACGACCCCCCTAATCAGGCCTTGTACCGTATTCTGGGCCATCAAGGTGAACATGGAAAGGGATAGATCACAGGAGAGATGGAAGTAGGAACGCAGTTTGAGATATCACCGTGCGTGGTGATACGGAGGCCATGTTCCGAAAGTCAGATGTGTTATTGATCATGTTCATATTGGGATGGGAAATCAGGATTTACGGTAGATTCTTTCAAGATGATGACATGGTTATGACTATGTGACTATGACCAGATCTAGATGCAAAAAAGCCTGGCAGATCAATGCATGAAAGTTGTGCTCAAATATATCGATTGCACCACAGAATACATTCGATATTTCAAATAGTTCAATCTATTGGATCAATAGATATCTAGTCTAGACATCCAGCCTCATCTAAAATTAATCATCGTCTAGGGGTTTCGGTTCACGCACATTTTCACTAATTCCGATGCTCAACAAACTTTCTCAATTGCCGCAACTAATTCCGATTCTATGAACTTCCTTTTGTCTATCTTCCTCAAACACGTGCGTGCATTTGCACATCTAATTTCAATTTTCATCTAAAGACACCTAAAGACACGTGATATTCCAAAATCATCCCACCAGCGCATAGCATACGATACGATACCATGTATTTGATGGACGGCTTTATTATGGATCTTGATCCTCAAATATCTCCATACTTTCACATTAACAGAGTGGATTCCGAAATCTCCCGGTCCTTTTATCCTCGTACACTTTGAGCACTTTGAGCACTTTTGCGCCAAACATTACTCGTCTGTCGTATCTTTTGTTGGCTGTTTCGATCCCGAGGTATCCCTCATAAGTATCCATTTCGGCCTTTTTTTTCATCGTGGGGCACGTTTATTGAATTTCATGGGGAAAAGAGACACGGTGATTATTACGTCCGTAGACATTGTGAAATTAGATGAGACGGATGAGTTGGTATGCTGATAATTTCTCCGTCGCTACTGTGTGAATGGGTTGATGTCCGCGGCGGATACTCTTAACGCTGATGAGAAGAAGCCAGTTCGCAAATCAGTAGAATTATGCGCCCCATTCGCAGACGTGCAAAACCGAATGAATGGCTCGATACCGCTTTCAGCTCCGAGCGGGGGAAAAAATGATGCTATCGTGAGGATGAGTGTGTCCATTTTGTCCGAAAACCGCAAATTAAATTCCCCATACCTTTTCAGGGCGGGCGATAAGCTTTTTGTTAGTGGTGTGCTAGGCCTTAACATCGATGCATGTTGCTGCGCTGCATTCACATACATCTGGGATATTGGTTGTGGGAATGTTGGATCAGACATGTGCAAAAGTCGATGGATTATATTCTATTATTCTTGTGCAAATTTTCAGTCCACTATCCGTTTTGGGTAGGAGGTAAGGAAACTGATTATTATACCCCATTTTGCCAATGATACTCTTTTATATTGAATTTATTGGGGACCCCAGACCCAAGAGGCACTACTACTTTTTTTCATAGAGCAACAATGCAAAATCTCCATGACATGCCAACTCTAATTGTCAGCTTGGAGATACCAAAGTATCGGGTAAAGCTAGGGGATTCGGAAAAGTTTTCTTCCTCCGCCAGATCAAAAAGAGTGACGACTCCTCGATATCACAGCCAGATGTACAATTTCTTGCAATCGGCATTGTTACATGTCATCTTTCATATCTCGAAAACTCTAATTTATGTTTGTAGGTTTCAGTATCCCAGTTAGTCAATATTACATCACTTTCCCCGGAATCTTGCATATACGCTCGCTCTCTTTTTAACTTTTGTTCTTATCAACGCCAATTTAATGTCACGAAACGTGCTCTAGACATTGGAGGTGGCAAGATCTGGGCACTTCTTTTACGTTCTCGAAGTTCTATTTTATGTTCTATTCATTAAGCTATCACGGCGCGGCATTTCCAACTACATGAATATGGGCTTGAGACTTTGGCTAGTTCGTGTCCCGCAGAGCTAAATGCTAGTCTAGGTCTATCTCCTGAGAAATTTTGAACAATGAATATGGTTACAAGCCTGGTATCTAGATATGGCTTTTCAAATACGATGGCACTTACCGTTTCCCAAGTCCATCTACGGAGTATTATAGCAATGCAAATACTTTTCCCTTATCTCTTCCCTCTACGCTCCTACCCCTCCATCACCAATTCTGGCCATGTCAAATTAGCCATTGCAATCTCCTTCCTCTCGTATGATCGATCCATCCCCAAATAGTCACAGTCCCAGATATTATACGGCTTACCAACAGACTGAATCCATAAATCTCGAACCCAGCACAAAACACCAACACACATCAAGTGGGAACCAACTATAATCCAATTTCATGCCAATACGGATTACCCCTCCAAGATTTTCGAGAATTCCAACAATTATTACCTACAGGCTAGTGTTGCCAAACCCCCACAATCTGACCGAAATCCCGCTTGACCTATCCGTTACTATTATCAACTCTCCACCTTTTAGGGTAAAAAGGTCCTTTTAGGACTTAAGTAAGGTTTGCGAAGCCCCAAGTCCTACACAATCTTGTATTTAGCGGAGGAGGACATCCACTTAGGAAGGGGCGTGGTGATAATTTCAAGATTCTATAACCAAACTCTCCAGGGGACGGACGGGCTTTGAGAGGAAAAAAAACAGAGGCCGGTTAGGTCAACAGAAAGCGCGGAGAAAGCTGAAAAATCAAGCTGCTAGACGAGGTGAAAATACGCCACATAGACCTTTATCATCCATCACGTCAAATCACGCATTTCCCACTCTCTCACCTGGACATACTATTTCCATTTCCATCCCGTAACAACAATACACCGTAACCGCTCATCCGTCTTATTCGTCCAGCCTTCGAAAATGACCTTCCTTTTCCACCTTTTCGAATACCCAATACGTATTACTACATAATTTTACCTCGAAAGAAAAAAAAAGTAAATTAAAACATTATAAAACCTCGTAAAACAACACTAATGTCAGGGCCACCGAAACACACCCCGCTGTTCCAACTCACTCGGCACTTGATTTATGCTTGAAATGCTTGGAATTATGCTGAGAGTGGCAGTGATTTGGGTGGTCGGATGTTCCTGTTCGATATTTGGTCGGCTGTTGGAACTAACCGCGAAACCTAGGTATCTACGTATGGGTGGATGGGGATTTAGGTTATGCCATGAAATATCCGAGACTCTACCGGTAGCGCCTGGGGAATCGCGGAGGAGAGGAGCCTTTGGATTTGCGCGGTCACTTGGCCTTGAGTGGTTTTGAGAGGGATTGTGGAGAGGAGAGGATGAGTGGTGAGAAGCGAGGAGAGGAGGTGGTGGAGAGGATGGAATGTAGATGTTGGTTGGCAATCCAAACGGAAATGCGAGTGCGAGTACGAATAAATTGGGGATGAACTTTCACGATCCCGAAGTCTTCCCGCCAGTTTCGTTCGGTGGGAGAAATAACTTTGACATGTTGATGGTCATGTGCTCGGAACTTCTCTTCCCGTGAATAAGATCGTCTATCACGAGAGTAGAAAGGATTATCTTTCAGTAGGTTTACGTGCTGCATCCAACAAACTATTGGTATTTTTCAGCCCTTCCAGCTTTCTTTCCTTTTTCCCAGTTGGCAAAGAGTGAAGGCGTCGCGTGAGTGATCCAATCGAAGTCGGAAAATCACTGTAAATCGCGTCCTGGAATATTTGAGGCAAGAGCGCTTCGAGTGCCCGTATGGTTGGCTGTCGTGAATTTTCGACAGTCCAAGAATTATTCATAATGTTATGATAACATGGAGTTGTGAAGTTTTTTTTTCTCAGCTTGAGTGTGTTGTTCATTTGGTCATGCGACCATGGTATCATGATAATCCAATGGATGATGTCGATTCGCAAGTGGATTGCGTGGTAGAGTTGTCGGATTTCGAAATATTGCATACTGGTTATGGGGTACCCCGGAAACTTTTACCGTATTGCGGGGCATGATGATCAGCTAGACAGGGCTTGATGCTCCTTACGGTGAGTCAGTGATGTGCGGTTGCCTTTTGCGAGGAAAATCTCTTCGTGCGTTGGGTCGATGATCATCCGGGCTGCAGAATATCACTGGTAGTGTTATCAAGCTGTGCCGAGAAAGGTAATGAGTTGTAAATGAAGTATCTTGGCATTTAAATGTTACCAATGATCATTGGGGGGGATAGAGGAGCATGTTGGCGACAATCTTTAAGTTTTCATTTGTGTTTGTCGTTGTTAGTATTGATTTGCTACGCTTATAAAACTGGCTGCACTAGCACGATATTTGTTGTTGAGGTGTCAAGATTTCCTATCTTGGAAGGACACAAGAATTTGAGTTGGCTATCACCTAATTTGTATTGTGCAAATGGGGTGACGAATATAAGAGAACTTTATGTTTGGATGTACGTTTCTCATTCTCAGGGTATATTCGTTGTATGAGTGGCTACATCTCAACCATAAATCAAGGCTGCAAATTGATATTCACATGATTGATGCACTCACCCGAAATCGTTGAGTTCATGGATATTACAGGTCCACCAATCTAAATATCTAGGAGCAAGACTACAATACCAAAAAAACACTTTGAAAGTTGTAGTCGATTGCAACATACGATTCCTAGAATAGTGGTCCAAAGTATAGAGTTTTAGAATGACATCATTTTCTCAAGGAGAAAGTAGAATACATGTTTCTTCGGCTAAATGTTGATCTGAATGACGAAGGAGGTGGGTAATCGTTATATCAATAATTTCACCTCAAGTTGAGGAATTTTAGTCAACGATACTGTGGTGCTTCTTTGTCTTCTGAAATCCATGTATGTGAGCTTTGTCGACGTCATTGTATTCCAGGTTGAAATCATTTCTTCGACAAGACTTCCCGTGGGGATTAGATTAATTTTCCTCTGCATTTTGTCTTCGCGTTTGATACTTGATGATTCGAGGGTTAATATTGAATATAAGCTTCATTGTAGATGTCAATCTTAACATCGCTTTTAGTGAGAATAGCTTCATTCATTGTTGACGCGGTGGGGTGAGTTTTAATGACAGTACACTGTAGGAGAAGGAATAAGATTATTGCCGTGATTAGATTGATTCTTGTAACTTCTTTAAACTGCGATACAATGTGAGTATAATCTCTGCAACAATCATTTCATAGTGGTTGCTTCAGGCAAGAATCTGTTCTGCATGTTTACTATGCTCCCTCGAGTTATTGATGCAAGATACTTGCCTTTCTTCAAATCTTTAAACTTCCCAAGAGCTCAGTCAGCATCTATATCGCGGGTCTAGAATCCCATGATAATTCCAAGCACATCACCATCAATATAATTTTCTTGCGGATCGAGTTGAATGGATCTTCGAGACATCTGCTTTCCTTCTTCCATTACGCGCTTGGAAACTCGTGTATGCGCAACTAATTCATCACCATCGGGCTTCATCTTTGTCTTTCCAGAAAGCAACTCCATCTGCGCCTTGTTCCTACGTTCCTGGGTTGTTCTCGTATGAATTCATTAATGCTTGCTTCGTACTTTTAGGGGATTTCTCTGATTTGGCGCTTTGTTTTCAAGCCTTATTATGAGTGCTCATCTCCAGCGACCGAAAACTTAATAACTTCCCCGAAAGAGCTCTAATATTCTGCTTTGAGATCTCAATAGTGTATTTCAAACCAGCCCAGAGTTGGATCGTCCTGCATCTCAGGAGTTTGAAGGAACCATCAGTGTAGCGCCCAGACCGGAGTATGGGGAACTATAACCTATCAAGGGAAGACAAATCTCACTCCATCAAGAGGTGTTTTCCCTCTGGACTCTGAAATTCCATCTACCTTTCAATTTGCTTTCTTCAACCTCATAGCCAGTTTGTCCGATTCCCTTACCGCCGTCGATATGCTGTCCGAGACGGAGAATTCTTCCGCATCAACCTGTTGATCTGGGAGAAATTTCTGGCCATCTTCTGGTTGCATTCTCAACGCAAGTAATGGAAACCATCCGTCCACCAAAATAATTGTTGGTAAGGATAAAGTCCGATAACTTTACTACCCAAATTCCGGAGCCATAAGTATCAAACAACAAACCAATTGATCGGCTGCATCTGTAGCCCCAGAATTGGTTCTGCTGATTCAGTCTCTGAAGCAAGCAACATAAGTCCGGAGTTCATCGGATTTCAACTCATATATAATCTTATAAAGCTTAACGGCAGCATTCGGTGTCCGCAGTTTGGTTGCAGGTTTTGGGGGTAGAGCGACCAATGTATCCTCAATTGTCTGAACATGGATAGGAGCTGCAAATGCGGTGATTACGAATGAAAACCCCTGGAGGGTGGTAAGAAGTCTCATTTCGATATTGTGTTCAACTGCCTGAATTAGTCTAGGAGTAGTTTTTTTCCCCACTCGGAATACCTACCTAGAAGTTTGCCTATAGTTCTTCTTAAAGCAACCACATAAGCTGGAAAATCATGTAAGCTGCCATTTTCATCGCAAATACTGAGGTAATATTGGAGATCTTCGACTTAAAATGTTCATCCATTCATCACCATGCTTATGATTCTCAATGAAATCAAAATATTAAGGCATCTGAGTTTTTCTATAGACGCCAAACAGCTGATGTTACATTGCTCTAATACCCAAGAAACAATGTGAGAACCGTAGTAATAACAAACGCTAGACTCGGATTAACGAGACTTATAATCTAGTTTTTCTTTCCGCTGCACTTACTCCCATATTCTACCGGGATCTCTTTTAAGCTATATCTCCTTCTGCAAGGTAGTCTTTACCATGGGTACTATGGTTCTCAGGTGTTTTGCTATCTGGAACGATCCATTTGTGCGAAACATCATGGTTTCTTCCAGATTGGCATAGTGCACATCTTCAAGCGGTATGGCCTCCACCGGCCGGGCTTCAAACTACATATATTCAGTCGCTAATACTTCGGTCTACAACACTCCAGCTTGTAAGTCTTCAGCTTGTAAGCCTTCAGCCTGTGACTCTCCGACCTGTGATTCTCCAGCCTGCGATTCTCCAGCCTGTATATCTGCAGACAGCATGTGTTCGGGCTCATTCGCGGGGTTAGAGGAACCTGTATGTGTTTGATTGTGATTGTCTGAAAGAGAGTCACTAGGACTTTGTTCTTCAGATTCAATGATGGTAACTTGCCATGCAAACCAATTTACGTCTATCGAAATACGTGGGTAGTCGAGAGATTTCAAGATAGCGCCCAATCTTGTACTAAGAGCATGTCAATTAAAGATGTAAGTTGAATAGGTGTTGACAAGAATTAAGTAGACTTAGTATCCAAAGCTTTCAGAAATGATTGAGTGAACTTACAGTGATTGCCTAGTCTTCTGATCATATCTGGCAACATTCCATACTTGATGGTCGGGGTTACTTTTAATCCAACTAATCAGACTCAAGAAGTTGAAAGAGAAGAACCCTATAACCTCTTGGTAGTTGATAGCCTCCTCTGGTATCCCCTCAAAGTTAGAGACTACTGCCTCAATAATAGCGCATGTTTCTTCCCCGTTTGATTGATTGTCGTGTAATTCTCTTCTCAGTTTTACCATATGGTATAAAAACTTCGCACTATCGAACTTATGAAGCGTTCTCTGTGGAACCTTATGAATAGTAATGTTGTAATCATCTGTGATAAAGCATCTTATTCCTAGTCTAGTGCACCTCCCACAGTCATCGATGTAATTCTCTAGATCGCACTGAGCGTTCAATCTCCGGCAAGTATCGCAGGCTGTTGGCTTCGCTTTAGGAGACACGATGGACATAATGGCTCGGATCTTTTGTTTCGAGAATTTGTAATTTTAAGGATAATTTAGTGATATTTGACGTAGAGTAGTGAAAAACAAAAAGAAGATGTGAGTCTTATAGTGGTTCTCACGATGAGGAAACTATGGATACCAAAGCCACTAGCGGGGAAGCAACGTTTAAGATGAGAAGGAAGTAGCAGCTAACTAGCAAGACAAGACTTTCTCTTTTAGTCAGATAGTGAACCTGGTATTCTTCTAACGTTCCAGCTTCAATTCTCAAATATTTTAGTGAATCATTCAACAGCATAGAGTAAAAGGTATCTGTCTGAACTTTCTTTCGTAGACTTCATATAATTCCGCCGGCCTCCCTCTTCTGGGTGCTGCCTTTTATCCAATAACCCTCGACGTCGGACTCTGTATCGCTGAAAATCTAGGCTACTCAGCAACACAATTTTCTCAGCATCCCAAATCTATTTCCCCCACATACAGGAAACTAAACTCAATAGATCAACCTCCAAACTTCAAAACATAATGAATGAACCCAAAAAGCACCCAGCAAATCTATTCGCGAAAGAAATCCATCAACCATACCTACCCAGGTAGTAACGGATAATAATAATAAACAATAATCTCTACTAGATTATCTCTCCTTCATGAATCAATCTCAATCTCCATATCCACGTACCACCCTAAGATCTCAGACTGACCGGAGAAGAGAAGAGTAAGGGCCAAAAAGACTATCTCTTTGAAACTTCTTCATCTCGATGAGATATTCACCCGTCGTTCAAATTCAAATCCATGTATTTGCAGTAATTGTACAGATGGGTTATAGTATATGCTTCATTCAGTTTATCTGGTGAGATACATAATCCAACTTTATATCAACTTGTGAAAGGGGAAGAAAGCTGGGTGTATATATAAAAAGTAATGCTACCATGCGTTTATCCATTGCGAGTATAAAGTGTATGTAGTCCCCCCCCCCAATTCTAAATACGCCACACAGCCTATTGATAGTATTGATTGGCATCCAATTCTACACCTCAGAACTTCATTTCGGGTATTCAGTATGATCTGATATGATCCATTATCCCACATAAGATTCAAGATAAGATATACATCCTCTTCACCCAGAACAAAGCTAGCAAAACAATATTGAAAGATTTCGTATTATTTGGAATCTACTTACGAGATACATCAACTCTTACTTCCTATCTCAAAATCCCAATATGTACCACGAACCCCGAGTCTTCTCCTAACCCACACTCCTGGATACCTCCCTCTTGTACACGCCATACTCTAAAAGATTTATTAAATTCCTTCAGCCAGGATTCAAAGACATCCGGAGAACGGAGTTGTTGGGCTATGACGCAGAGAGTGGGATTACTGGGTTCTGTTTGATCTTGATCTTTTGGAGATGAGGATGTGGAACGAAGACGACAGAGATCAACACATGTTTGGACAAAGGGTGGGATTAATGCGTCGTTGTAGATGCAATCACAAGCTATGATTGTGTCGAAGCTGGTGGTGGTTTCTGAGCAGGTGAGAGAGGAGGAGACGACGTCGGTCTCCCAGTCGAGAGTTAGAGGGATGATTTTGTTGGTTGAGGTTTGTTGGGTTGTTGATGTAGATGTGGATGTTGACGATGAGGTTTTGGACTTTCGGGACTTTGATTTGGAGTTTGTTGTACTTGATGATATCGAGGAGTTGGAAGAAAGATTTTGAGAGAGAAATTTGAGAACATATGGTTGGTCTGTAAGGATGTATGTTTGGAGAAGGGGTGATAGAGTAAGGGCTATTAGACCGGATATTCCACAACCTAATTCAAGGGCTACTGAATTAGGGGTGATTATCTGATGCTGAAGGAGTGGATTTGTAGGTGATGATATCCATTTTGCGAAAAGGGGGGTGATTTTCCATATCACTGTGCTTAGCATTAGTAAGTAATTAACTGTAGTGATAGAAGGACTGATTTACCTGCTCCAGTAGTTCCCCCATCACGGTTTGATGATAAGATTGTAGGAGATTGATAAATTGTGAGATCTCTACCGTTAATCGTGAAATCTATTTCAGTAGCCTTTGAATCTACGAATCCGAGATTCTGGGATGGGATGGTTTGAGAGAACAACAGAAACGCCTCTAGAATTAGTTATTTTAGCTTGTTAACTTGGCCAAAATTCAGGGTCTAGGACATTTCCTATGAATCCGCATGAATCCTTTGATTCTCTTGGAAAGATGATACGAAGTTGTGCTCATAATCTCAAATTTGACCACACCGAAACGTCTCAACGACCGCTTTGATTAATTATAAAAGCAGCCAAATGTTAACCCCCTTTTCGGTAAGCATCTCGCGCCACAATAAACTGCTGTGTTACCAAGGCTCTCACACTGCCTCGTTCCAAGCAATTGGAAAATCACTTGACTGTATTGAAACTCTAGAAAAGTGAAATAGATATGTAATTAAGTCGTTTGTTTACCTTCTTCGGGGTCCTCCACTTCTGGGCCAAGAGAATCAAGAAATGGTTGTACGCGGCCAGCCATGATTGAAAGTTGTAGTTGGCTGGTGAAACCTTCTCAATATACCTGGGTAATCCGTTTTGTCTATTAAAGAAATAGGGCTTGATGTTGAGATGGTTTACTGCCTATCAGACTCGTTTTTGTGAGACTATCGAAAGTATAACAGCTGGCATATCAGACATACAATAGTAGGATGTACTCGAGTAGAAAAAAGTTCTTCCCTTTTTGCCGTATTGACCCACCTATATGAATCGTATGTGAGTGATGCTTACCTGTACAGGCAATCAAGCTCGAGCGGTCAGAAGCTTAAGGAAATGTACATAGTAGGTAGATAATGATAACGGTTGAATGAGGTGTGAGGTATGATATTTCCCTTCTTATCTCAACATTTGCCTGAGTAAATTATCAAAGTTCTGACATGTAAATGATCCTTAGGTAGTGAATAGATCGATAGTGGATAGATAGAAGCAATGACCAAAACATGCTATGATGTGCATATATGCTCCAACATCGCCAATGTCAGCAGCATCCAGGTACAGTAAGATAGATAGATAGATGTAAGTAAGATGTAACTATAAGTAAGATGTTTAAAAGTACAAGCAGATATCCAGGTATATACTCCGTACGTCGGTATAGCTTTACTAGCAGGGATTTCTATACAGAGTAAATGGTTGAAGCTTATTACCTATGCTCTATGCTCAATTCCATACTCAATCAATGCTCGATGAATGAATGAATGGGTGAGAGAGAAAGTGGCAGCTTTGAAATAATGTTGTGTTGACCTGGTCTGGTGGACCTTTTTTGTTTTTGTGAGTAACCGTGCATTTAATTCAGCAATCACCAATTGGTCAAGCTCTGAACTTTACTAGACGGGATCTTGGTTGTTCCAAAATAATAGAGGAAAGCAAGGCAGCGTCATAATCTATTTACCTGGCTATTATTATTTCTTCCCTTTCCCCCAGCCTCAATTGCTTCCCCGAAATCCCGAATATATCTCAACCATTTCCTGGAATTGAATTGACAAGAATTATATCTTTTCATTGAAAATACAGTACTGGCAGCAGGTACCTACCTACACGAATTCAAGACCATTCGCGTGTCTCTCTCGTCTGCTAAATACATAACACGAAGTCAAATCAACAAAGACCGAAGCTTGCGCATCACTAACTTCCTCTATCCATCAAATACATCACCTCCCAACAATTGAGCTTCATCGCCACTCGATCAAAATGTCGTCCTCAGGGTCGCTCAAGAACATTTCCGTTCAACCTAGATTCTATCACTCACCACCTTTCAGTGCAGAGGCGCCGGGCCACAAACCTGTAAACGGTGAGACTATTCCAAGAAGACACCCTTTGACAGCCAACAAGCTTGCGACCCGCCCTTCCGAAGATGTTTCAACTGTTTTCGATATAATCAAAAGAAGTTCCGAGAAGTATGGAAATGCGAAAGCTGTCGGAAGTCGATCATTGATCAAGACTCACCAAGAAGTGAAGAAGGTGAAGAAAATGGTCGATGGCGAACAACAAGAAGTCGATAAGAAATGGACATATTTCGAACTCAGCGAATACAAATATATGAGCTTCTCAGAATATGAAAAGTTAATCTTACAAATTGGAGCTGGTTACAGAAAGCTTGGATTGAACAAAGAGGATCGAGTACACATTTTCGCGGCGACAAGTGCTCATTGGTTAGCAACTGCTCATGGCGCAGTTTCTCAATCGATGCCAATTGTTACCGCATATGATACTTTGGGAGAGGACGGTCTCAAGCATTCCTTGGTTGCGACCAGAGCCAAAGCTATCTTTTTGGATCCCCATCTATTACCAACCTTGATCAACCCTCTCAAAGAAGCCAAAGATATTCAATTTGTAATCTGGAACAGTCAGAATGAGGTTAAGCAAGAGAATATCGATAGCCTCAAGAAGGCACACGAGAAGCTCAAGATTTTGAGTTTCGAGGAATTACGAAAGCTTGGCGAGGAGAATCCTGTTGAACCAGTACCTCCCGCACCAGAAGATCTGTGCTGCATTATGTATACTTCCGGTTCTACCGGGCCACCAAAGGGTGTACCCATTAAGCACAAGGCAGTCATAGCAGCTGGTAAGTAAAATTTATTGTTTGTGAAATGTATACGTTGTGCTGACTAGCGCTTGCGCTTACTATAGTTGCTGGTGTCAATGTTATTGTTGAACCATATCTTGGTCCAGGTGACGGTCTTCTGACATACCTTCCTCTTGCGCATATTCTCGAGTTCGTTTTCGAGAATGCTTGTCTGTATTGGGGTGGAACTATGGGTTACGGAAACCCTAAGACTTTGTCGGATACATCAGTCAAAAATTGCAAGGGAGATATTCGAGAATTCCAGCCAACCGTTTTAGTTGGTGTTCCCGCCGTGTGGGAGTCGGTCAAGAAGGGTATCGTTGCTAAGGTTAATGGTGGAAGCCCGATCGTCAAAAACCTCTTCTGGGGTGCACTTTGGGCTAAGAACAACCTCTTACGTTATGGTCTCCCAGGTGCTGATGCTTTAGATGCACTAGTATTCAAGAAGGTTAAGGAAGCCACTGGTGGAAAGCTCAGAATTTGTCTGAATGGTGGTGGACCAATCTCCAAAGATACTCAGAGATTTATTTCCATGGCCATTACACCGATGATTAACGGATATGGTTTGACTGAAACTACTGCTATGGGTGCTTTGATGGATCCCATGGAATGGACCGATGAAGCATTGGGTGATATTCCTGGTTCCATTGAAATCAAGCTTGTTGATTTCCCAGATGCTGGATATTATGCAACCAACAAACCAAACCCCCAAGGAGAAATTTGGATTAGAGGAGATCCCGTCATGGAAGGTTATTATGAGAATCCTGAAGAAACAGCAGAAGCCTTGACAGCAGACGGATGGTTCAAGACTGGTGACATTGGAGAATGGGATAAGAATGGTCATCTTAACATCATCGACCGAAAGAAGAATTTGGTTAAAACTCAAAACGGAGAGTATATCGCCCTTGAGAAGCTCGAATCTATCTACCGTTCCGCTACAGTTGTAGGAAATATCTGCGTTTATGCCGATCAACAGAGAACTAAGCCAATTGCTTTGATCGTTCCAGCTGAACCTGCCTTAATGAAACTCGCTGAAAGAATTGGTGTCCAAGGATCCAGTGTGGAGGAATTAGTACACGAGAAGAAGATTCAAGATGCAGTTTTGAAGGAATTACAACAAGCTGGTAAGGCTGGCGGATTGTCAGGAATTGAAATCATCGAAGGTGTTGTCTTATCAGATGAAGAATGGACCCCTCAAAATGTCAGTATTTTCCTCCTTTTTACAACACGGTGCATGCTAACATTAATAGGGATTGGTAACATCTGCACAAAAATTGCAGCGAAAGGCCATTTTGCAGAAGTATAAGAAGGAGGTTGAGTCTGCATATGCTAGGAACAACTAATCGCTTTTAAAAACAACTTGGTAATGGTTTACGAAGAATACGTAGGTCATGAACATTTTGTGGTTTCTAACTTTCGGTGTGGTTCGTTCTGGTGATTTGCATTTGTATGATAGTCTGGCAGTATTGGTAGTATAGGCAGGCTTTGCTTATTTTTAGTTTAGATTTCTTATGAAAGTAACTTATTTAATTACACCCAATATATTGATCACTTTGATGCGTGAACATTTCTCTTCCATGATGTGATATCAAGAATAGCTCTGGAAGCAGAGTGGGTGGGTACTACACTTAAATCTTAAGGGTCACGGGATCACCTATCGTGAAAGTCGCGACTCGCGTTCAACTTCATTTTATGAAAGGAAATCGCGACTCAACAACCTTTTTCACCATCTAAATTGCTGTTTCCAACAACCCCAACTCTGATTGATTGATCTGAAGAAGATCCAAGTCGATTTATTTACGTCTTACAAGCTTCTGCTCTTCATAAAATCAATTAATGCACTAAATTGATGGAATGAATTGATTTGCGACCGTATATAATCTTTCTATTTACAAGTTACACATTTTTAATCTCACAATTTGAACATCCTACATCGCCGACCCCAAGCTCATTAATTCCGCACATGCCATTAAACTTTCCTTTTAACAATTTCCTTAATAACGTCTATAACATGGCTGGCAATCCTCGCCTTAGCGGTTTCCTTCAGCAAGAATCTAATCCGCCTCACCCACCATCACCATCCCCTCAACCACTTCAACAACGTACAGATCGTCAAGCGATGGCACAGAAGTTGAGAATACTTCCCAAGAAGCAACGAGATGCATCTGCCAATATGAATCGAGCTCACAATCAGGAGCCCGTCTACGAACAGCCGGCTGAATTTTCGCAAAGAAATACAGTTCCTGGAACAAACCAAATGCAGGCAGAATACAACCCAGAGGAAGAGCAAGAAAATGCCGAACATTTCGAGGACTCTACAGTAAACAGTACCTTTGATGAAACTGTGAGCCAGGGAAACTTTCGAGGTGGACAGGACATGGGAGTAATGCCTACTGGTGATAATCGTGAATTTGATGGCGGATATCACAGAGGGCAGCAGGAGGAGCTGGAACAAAATAATTTCCACGTTGCACATGAGAATGGTTACGATAGGGATTCACCAGAGGAGTCTGTATTTGATCAAGAATACATCGAAGATGCACGAGCACCCCTTCAATCGCGTAAGATATTTCACCAACCTAATGGTCAAGGACCACAGCCGCAAGCTCTCGGAGCCCCCATTTACAAGCAAAGTCAGACCCCCAAACCTGCAATTCAGTCAGAAATACCACTACAACACCAAAAACCGCAGCATAACAGCCCGAGCAAGCCAAAGACATTCGATCGTTTCAATCACGCTATTACAAATCGTCCTAAGAATGGAATGCAAACAATTGGAGGTTCTCGAAAACGAGGTCTTGACGAAGGGGTATTTTCGCCAAAGCCCAAAGCTGGAAAAGCTCAAGTTGAAGTACTAGAAAATGCTGTACTTCCCGGAAATATGCAATATCATCTTCCACCACTACCTCCTCAGGATACGCAGCAGGGTCAATCTGATGGATCTTCTGATGGTGAGCGATACTCTGAAGATAGCACCCACATGGATGAACAGCCAGCCCTTCAATCTCGACCGAATTTTCATGTAGGGAACTCGCAACATCAAATTACCCATTTGAACCGTGCTGATATTCCACTTGATTATGATGATGCCGCTTTGAAAAACATGGATTATCAACAACTTAGAGATGAATCTTTTGAAGGTCCTTCGGCTCTTAGCGAGCAGCCCAGCGAACCAGACCTGTCACTTTCAGATCGTCCTATTAATGAACGTGTCAGTTATCATGTTGAACAACATCGACCAGACAATCAAGAAGAGATGGACAAGCGGCGAGCCACTATGGTTGAATTTTTTGGTAATTTATCTAAAGATGATTGGGAAGAAGCAGGTGATTGGTTTTTATCAAGGTTTTCGGATACTTTAGAAGCATTGAAGAAAGCTAGGAAAGAAAAAAGAGCTATGGTTGCAAAGTTCGAGGAGGAGATTGAGAAAAGAGAAAGAGATGTTAGGGGATGTTTGAGGACTTACAATCAAGACATGGAACGTATGAAGAGGGGTGCTAAGGGAGTTATTGAGGGAAATAATGTATAAATGAATGAGCTTGATATAGTGGCTAGTTGTGCTGCTAGCGGTATGTGGAGGAGTTCCGGAGTGTATGCAGCATATATTATCTGGAAACCCTAAGTGCCTATAAGCAATACGTTGAGCTTATATATAGCTACCAGGTTATCTTAATATGTAAAGGATTATTTGGCTGGATACAAACGCGCTGGATTTTGGGGTCTTGGAACGGGATGAAAGGGAAAGGGAAAGAAAGGAAAGGATCGACGAGATGAGCCTTGTACTTTGTTTGCATTTGGCAGGGAGTTCTATGCTAGCTATTATGAGATACCCATTTGCTTCTTTTTGATTAATTGAAATGGAATATACAACGTGTTACAACTTTTATGTACTCGCTGAGACGACCTCGAGGGGCAATGTTCAATATTGACTGGAATTGAAATCGTTTCAAGATTACCTACCCCCTTGGTCAAGCGAGAGTGTTGATGATGAATCCCTTCAGATTTGGAGACCTGATGATGTCACAAGTATTAGCTCTGGATGACAAGGTAGAGATTTTGATATACTGATATACTTGATAAATTTGACCTTGATATTTTAATCTATCAGACGATAGCCTCTGAATCTTTATCAAAGACTCGTCTCTATCATCATTTTCTGATTTTAATCTTTCAAGGACCTCTTATGGGTAACCAGTTGGGCGGATTATAATTTCACAGAAGTCTATCTATATCTACGAGTCACGCAACCCCTCAACGCCTACCTCAATCTCACAATCACATTATCAACAATTCAAACCTTTTCCACCTTTTCCACTCGTCTATCTCTCCCCACAACCAATCGCAACTGTCTCCCCTCCCAATCCTCACCCAATTTCCCCCCTCTGAATATCCCCCGTCGCACACCGTCAAGATATAATTCATACGCCGGATAATAACCATCGACGAAGATTTTTACTTGTGCATCCGTCATTCCTGTTCCTTTTTCGCGGCGCAACGCGGCTTCTTGTTCTTGTCGCCATGTGTACACGTATTGGGTGTCGAGTGCGTCGATGTGGATGAAGATATCGAAGGTGTCGGTTAGGATGTCGTAGTCTTTTAATTTGTGGTTGATGAAGAGGAGGGAGGAGAGGGGGTGATCGCGCAGGGTTGTGGGTTTTTGAGGGGAGGAAGGGAGAGAGAGACTGTTTTTGTGGAGGAGGGAGATGGAGGTGGATGGGAGAGAGCGGAAGCCGACGCACCAGCCTTCGAAGAGGATTATTTGGATGGGACGTTGGTTTTTGGAAGAGTCGTTGACGATGCGGGTATGCGGGGAGCGGTCCCCGAGTCCGGAGTGGAGGGATTTGTCGTAGGAGGGGATGCGGGTGGGAGTGGGAGGGGATTGTAGGAGAGAGGTGAAGAGGGTGCGAGCGAGGGGGATGTCGTGGGTTCCTGGTGGGGCGGGGGTGGTTAGCTGGATGGGTTGTGGGTGTGTGGTTGGGGGATTGGGGG